>VZRH01007091.1:507393-559993 GCA_013397555.1 Urocynchramus pylzowi | reverse complement strand
GATGGGATGGGATGGGATGGGATGGGATGGGATGGGATGAAGCCAGGGTGATGGGAATCTCCCATGGACATCATGAGGGGATTCCCCCTTTCCCTACATAAACAGCTGCACAAGGTCAGAAATGGGCACAAGACCACTGAGGGAGCAGAGGCAGGAGGATGGAGCAGTGAAACATCAAAGTTACTCTGTGGTTCTGCAACAGAGCCAGGACAAGAAGTATTTCCTGCTGGCACCTCCTGCACTGCTGGTTTCCATTAGGTTATGGCATAAGGACTGGCACTTGAATTGCACAAGTTCCAAGCATCCCAGCTCCCATTTTACCCTTCTGTCTCGTGTCACTTCTCTCTTACAGAAAGCAAACCAGAGGCAGACAGATAGCAGTGTGTGCAAACTCATCCTCACCCTCCTGAAGAACATATCAAACAATCTGACACCAGCAGCTCAGGCACACACTGTTCTCTCCCCACACTGCTCTCAATGCCATTTATCAGGCACAAACCTTTCACTTGCACACCTGTTTGAGTTCCAAATCCAACGTATCCTCTTTCCTTAAAAAAAAATCCCAAACAAGCCAAGAAAAAAAACCACAAAACCACAAAACCACAAAGTCTCTCTTCCAGAGATGGGGAAGAACAGACAGATTCAAGGGTGCTCAAGGCCCAGGCTTCTTGCAGGATTAGGGCACAAGCAGCAGAAATTCACCATCAGGTTATTAAGGTACCTGGGGGTCAGCAGAGCAGCAGGGCAGAACTGGGGGACCATCCTGAATTACCCCTGTCAGGGAGACACTGACCTGCTGGGGAGGAACCTCCCTCCAAAGCCTCATGAAACACTCACTGGCATTTTAAATGTGTGTTCCTCTGGCCTCCTGGGAGCTGGCTGTGTGTCCTCCAACCCAACACACCCCATTCCATGGGTTTTTAACACCACTACCACAAAGGTAACCCAATGTATACATACACTCCTGGGATTTCCCATTCTCATTCAGGCTCTGTGCCTCTTCCCCAAGCTCTGCAGAGCTCCTGGGCACTGACAGCCACTGTCCCCTGCCATCTCTAAAGGCAAATATTGAAGGTAAGGCTTGCAGGTGTTCATTTAAACAACTGGCAAATACATCACCCTTATCAGAAAATGTTCTGTTTGATCTGCTTTGCCATCAGATAAGAGTAAAAGCAGAGGGTTTTGTTTAAAAGTCTAACAATTTTCCCCCCAATAATTACTGTTAAAATTATTCTTTTTATTTTTCTGATGATTTCCAGACTTGTTTTTAAAAATCTTCCCTCAAATACCAACATTTCTGCCCTGCTCATTGCTGTACCTTCTTAGCACCTCACAAATCTCAATTAACCTCAGCCAGCCTGGGAGGAAAAGGCATATTAATAATCCTGTCTCAGATATGGAGAGACCAAAGCTGTTAGCAAATGAGGCCAACACTTCACACCAAGTGCCAAGGACTGACACTGCTTGATCTGGGGAGCAGGGAGGATGAGTAGGAGCTTCAGGGCTCTGCACCTTCCCAGCAGCATGTCCAGAGCACACAGCACAGGGAACTGGCTCTGGGAGCTGGTGGCAGAGCCAGTTCAACTGGAATTATTCTGCTAATTACATTTCAGCACCCTTGCTGAAACATTTCTGCTCAACAAGATGCAACACCAAAACCACTAAATCAGTTTTTCCCAGGGAATTACAGATTTTGAAGCCCACACTGCTGCATTTCAACCCTAAACTCAGTTGATTCCTTTTGCCCCCATCTTTCCCCATGCTCTGGTATGGATCCCATCATCACTCCCTCATAACTTTTACTGGGCTGATCTACACAGAATCTACAAGATAACAAAGTGCTGTTATCCCAATTTCACAAGGCAGGAGGGGAGCACAGACAAATTAATTTGGTTAGCTGCTATCACAAGCATCTATGGCACAGCCAGGGGAGGGACACCCCAAGTCAGAAGCTCAACTTAACATCTGTTCTCTAATTCCTCTGAGATATCAGCTGGGATTTGACCTTGTAGCTACTTGAGCAGAGATAGTGAGCTCTAACACAATCTTCAGAGAGACAATATTACATGCCTGCTTCCTATATCACACAAAGATAACACTAGTATGTTTTTAAATCATGTGTTATAAAAGAAGGCAATGAGAGATTAAGGCTACTGATATTTTCCTGACAAAAGTTTTCAGTGTCTCCACAGCAGCTTTGTCACAGAGTTTAGGGCTCTGAGAATTACAGTTACTCTGCTTGATTCACCCCCAAGCCTCTCAAAAGGCAATTCCCCGGGTTATAAAGCTACTAGAATGTAACACACATGCCTGACTGCTGTCCTGCTGAGGGCATCAGCCCATGAAGCTCCATGGCAGGCGACCTCCAAAGCCTTGGCCACAAGCAAGGGAGCCTGGTGGGAGAGAGCCTGCAGGTGACGTCCACCAGTTCTTGTGGACACACACCTGAACAAGGCACCACCACCCCACAGAGCCCCCTCCTAGGGACCATGACAACAGCTCCTTATGCCAGCTCAGCCAGGAGTTAACCAGCTCTGCTTCCACCAGCCACCGCCTCACAACCTTCCTCTCCTCGTCTGTTACAAATGAGATACATCCCAGCCAATTAGCTAATAATTAAACCTCACTGCCAAGGCTCAGAAGCTTTTAGGGCACCAGTTCCCAAGCCTAAGCCTCCTTCCAGGCAGTTTCACGCAGGTTTGAGCTCAGGATACATTTGTGGGGCCCTGGGGTGGTTCTTGGTGCAGGGGGCACGATGTACCCAGCCCAGCCTCGGCCACTGCTCTCCCTTCATCTCTCCTTGCTGCAATAAACACCAATGCAAGAACCCAGAGTTCTTGGTCCCCTGCCAAAGTCCCTTCCTCTCTGTAAATAGCCCGGAAGAGGGTTTGTGACACCAGCCTTTGCACTGCCTTTTCCTCCTTTGCTTTGCAGGAGCTCCCCTCCCGCAGGGTGGGAGGTTTCCCTCACCTGCTCGCTGGACACGCTACAAGCCTTCTGTCAGCCAAGCTCAGAGATTATTCTGCCAGCCAGGAAACCATGTGGGACTAGTGGTGAGACCCAAACTGAAAACAAAACTCGGGACAAAAGCGCTGGGAGTCTGCAAAGCTGCTCAGATTAACAGCAGGCGACAAAGAGGCTTTCACAGGCAGGACAGCAGCACACGGTCTGCCCTCCCTGAGCTGTCACTGCAAAATGAAATTGCTGATCTCAAGTGCCAAGGGGAAAAAAAAGACAAAGAGCTTGATCCAAAGAGAAAATGTCACCCAAACTAGCCTTCAGATGGAGCAGCAATGGAGAGAAGTTGAGCCCCTGCTCCCCATTCTCCCCCTGCTCCAAGGATGCTCATTTTTATTTCCCCCCTGGAGCAACAAGTGGACCCATCCTGACTTAGATTAATTGCTTATGGAAGAAAATAGGCATTTCCTATAATATTTTCCTCCAGTGCTTGGGTGGGACAGCAGCAGGCTGATGAGTTTTGGCAGCAGCAGGGAGCTGGGGAGCTGGTGGCAGCTCAGCCCAGCTCTTGCTCGGGGTGGGACGGGAAATTCACTGTGGATGTCGGTCAGCAAGATGTGACTGCCTCGAGTTAAAAGCAGAAGCATTTTAATAAGAAATATGCCTCTGAGTCACGATGCTCCAGGGACCAGTGGTGTACTGTCTTACCCACCAGCCTCACTCAGGGACTTTTTTAAGGTCAGAATCTGGGCTCAAAATTGCTCAGCTGTGAAGAGAATAAACACTTGGTCATGTTTGCTCACTCGAGCTAAAGGTGAGTCACCTGTAATAACTTTCAGAGGGAAAATTATATGAGTAATACTTTGAGAACAAGGTATGAAAAATACCAAGAGGGAGCCTTGTGATGTATTTAATAATCATGCTGAATCATGACCCCTTGCTGAATCATGATCCTCTCAAAGAACCATTCCCTCACTCACCATCACTGGATTGCATGGCTCTGGAGCGTGCTAACCCTAAAACATTCTGCAAATACATCTGTGTCACTCAGCTCTATCTGTGTTTAGAGAGTGCCTTGGAGAACACATTAAACACTTCAGCTGCTGAAGCGAGTGTCAGCGCCGTCCCAGGAGCCTCTGAAGTAAATGATGTCGTTAAGCACATCGTGGGAATAGTCAGATTAATCTCCCAGCTCTGAGCAAACCTGCCTTTGCACCAGAGCCACGGGGGTCAGAGTGGGTGTGTTGGCACATTTTCAGCAGCTCCCAGCTGCTGGTACCGGCAGCAGGAGGAGCTGTGTGAGGCCTGACCCTGCTGCTGGCTCCTGTGGAGCTGGAAATTGAGGAGCAGGTGGGAGATTCTGGCCAGGGCTCCCCACAGCCAGTGTTTGCCTCGCCACCTGCCAGCATCTCCTCAGCCCTGCTGGGCTCCTGCCACACACTGTGCTCCCAGCCCAGCCAAGGCAGTGGGGCACACCAGCCTCCAGGGATGAGCATCCACCCCTCAGGATAGGCTTGGATCAGGGGATCAGGGAAGTGCCTACTGCTGGGGATTCAGTAAGGCCAGGAGGCCTGGCTGCTCCTCCCAGGTAGCTCTCATGGTGTGCTATGATCTGCTCTTGAAGGCTGGCCAAGTCCCTGGAGAAGCTGAAGCATCAGCCTTGAGCTTCCTGGCTGGCTTCAGGTTTGGATTTACACCAAAAGCAGCGTGTGTGAGAGAAGGCTGAGCTGTGGGTGCAGTGGTAGCAGAGCATCTCCAGCCCCAAGGGCAGAGCTGCAGGTGCCCCAGAGCACAGGGAGGCAGGGCTGGCTGTGCCTGGCAGCCAGGTGCTCTGCTCCCAGCCATCAGTCTCCCTGTGCTGTCCTTGCCTTGTGCTCCAGGACGCATTGCTCACGCTGCCGGGCAGCAGGATCCTGACACGGCTGTAATGTAATTTTGCATGTGTTAATTTCATTTCTTGGCTTTGCTCAGGATCAGCTATTATTCTGCTGAGATCGTAACCAGGAACGGGTGAAGCTGGTTCAGAGAAAACAGCCAAGCCCATGCCTTTCATTTCCTCTCTCCTCCCAACTGCTGTGAACTTTGCCCATTATTAGAACCAAAATTGAAATAAGCCTTTTCTTTCTGGGGTTCTGAAATACTCAGCTCTGAGTCAAATTCATGGAACAAGGGAACTGATTCAGACAGCCACAAGCTATTGTTTCAGTTCCACCTTAAAGCAGTTCCAGCTCTGTCAGCTCTTTTCTTTCCTCCTTTTAAAACCCAGCTGGGAAAAGCCCCAGTGAGGTTGACACTGGGGATGGAGGCACTGGGCTGCTCACAGCTCTTTCCAAAGCAGCTGTCACATCTCCCAACTGTCCTGCCCAGTCAGGGGCTCCTTGTCACTCAGGGGACAGACCCTGCCCATTGTCACCTTGCTGGGAAACCACTGCCATGATATGGCAAATATTGAGTGAGTGGCTCCTGAGGCAGGAGCAGCTCCTTTGGAAGGCCTTGGTTTCACTAGATCCCAAAAAAGCCAGCAGCTGGTACTGTATCCCTTGGAGAAGGGAAGAAGCCCCACTTGAAGGACTGCTCTGCACAGTCTCATCCCACAGCACACCCAACTTTAGCCACCAGCACGACAAACTCTGCCTGGGCATCCCTGCAACCTGCACAGTTCCTGGAGGAGGGCTCCCTGCACTGCTGTGAGCATTTCTCCCAATCCCACCCTGTCTCTGAACCACAGGTTTGTACTGGTACAGACCTCAGGGAAGCTACACCCATGCTCAGTTCCCTGGAGAAGGTAAGCCAAGCCCCTAGGAAAAAGGATATTATGGGATTCTCTGAGTCATCCTGTGCCTTCTCCTGTTGTACTTAAACCTGATACTGATCCATACTGTTGTTAAAAGCAGAAATTAAGCAGATGAACAAGTAGCTGGGAAGGCACTTTAAAGACTTCTTCATCAAAGGTGATTTCAAAATATTTTCCAACTCGGCATCCTTTAGCATAAATACACCACCCAGGTTCCCAGGGGCCTTTGGGTAAGATCAGTGTGGTAAGGAAGCCTCTTCTCTGCCAAAGTCTGATATTTGAGCAGCTCCTACTTGCAAAATAACACAGGCACCTGTTGTTTGTTTTGGCAATTCTGAAATCACAGTGTTCCCATAAACTCCACACACGCACACACACACATGGGTCCTGGGAGAGCCCTTGCTCTCAGTGCTGGAGGAGATAGTGTTATTTAAATAAATAAATCCTCAAGGTTTCTGAGTGGTTTAGCCAAGACTGCATGGAAAAATTACCGTGCAACTGTCAAATAGTTGAGATTTAGGCCCAAAGGCCATGAAAGGTGTCTGTTCTTGTTCCATTGCAATGAAAGCCTGCCAGCCATGACCACAACTGAGCACAGCTCCTGGTAGCAGAAGTGCTTCTTAACAAGGAGAGGTGGGATTTGCTTTTAGAGCACCTTTGCCACCCAGTCCAGTGGAAATCTCACAAGTAACGTGGTAAAAGGTTAAATTCAGATGCAAAGCAGAATTTAACACCACCAAGAGGTAGAGCAGGTACCCACATGTGTGCAGGCACGAAGATGTGACCCTGAGTAGGGATGGGCACAGGGATTCTGCACCACACTAGGGAGGAATGGACAATGTTTGAAATGAGGCTTTTTATCCTCTTCCAGAAAAAAAAAAAAACAAAAAACCAAAAAACCAAGCTCATGGATGTTAACTGCAGAGCTGTGCATGAAATAACAACCTGTTACCCAGCCCCTTGCCTGAAACGTGTTTGTTTTGTACAGCGTTTAGGCTGAAAGTTTTTTCAGACACCCAAGACAGTTGTGATTACTCACCTTAATGTTCAGCATTTATCCATATCTATCTCATGGTAGTTAACATACACAAGGCAGCCAGGCTTAGAAAATCTTTGCCCTTTCCTACGTTATTGATCTGACATTTCCTCTGGAGTATTTCAACTGAGAATTAAATTAACGCCGTATCTATGGACATTACCTAGTTAAAGCAGACCAGCTGCACAGGCTGGCACACCCTTTGTTCAGTCAATCACCATCTTCCTTTTATTAATTCATGAAACCTTGTTGTTATTTCTTAAAAGTGGAAGATGCCATTAGCAATGCTAATGAAAACTACCAGGCTCATTATGGGCAGAGCTCTGCAGACAGCCCTGAAAGAGCTCTCTCCATCCCACAGAGACCTCGCTCTGCCCTTCCCAGGCAATAGGAATGAGTTGTTTGCTTCCCTCAGACATGTTCTTGGGAGAAGATATGCCTGCACATTAACTGTGTGGTGACCAGACAAACCTGCTCCACCTGGGGCACCTCCAGGAGTCCCCTGGAATGGTCCCACCTTGGTCCTGGCGCCAAGGAGTCAGCACAGGTAGGAACAGCATCATCCCAGTTCTTTCCCTTCTCTTTTTAAGCTCAAACTAGATTGTTTCCACAGTTAAATATTCCTTTTCCCTTTTGCTTTTATGTCACAGAAACACCACTGAAAGATCAGCAGGAAAAACAAATTACTCAGGAAAGGCTGTTTGGCCTCAGGGAGAGGTGTCCTCAGCATAGACTCAACTGCCTTCCTGGATTTACAGGGCTTTCTTTGGTATTTAATAAAGATTGCTGCTCTGACACTAAAAAGAAACATCTGCTGCCTTGTGTCTGGCTGGCTTTAACAGCCCTTATTTTTCCTTCTTAAGAGAACAGTTTGGATTGATTAAGATTCAAGCAAAGTATTTTATACTTTGATACATCCCCAGCTTGTTGAAATCTTACCTGAAATCTTAAAAAAAACCCAAACAAACCTACAAAAAAAAAAACCTAGTACGTGAAATGAAAGTCTGGAGGACATGTGAAGGCCCAGAAACTTCAAAGCAGCACTTTCAAGGCTGAGGATTGGATCTAAAGACTTTTATATTGCTCCAGCCACAGAGAAGGCCTTCAGCTGGGCTCTGCTCAGGCTGGGGCTTCACCTGCACAAAACTTTGCTGCAGCTGAGGGGGTCCCAGTTTGTACACACACACAGAAGGCTTGTGAAGACAAAACTGGGCAAAATCCCCAGTTTTGGACTCTGTCTGACCTTCCACCCAGTTGGAGAGCAAAGCATCCAGAAGTTTCATGTTGCTGGATTGCTTGGAGATGTGATGGGAGAACCTGAGGATGCTCTAACACCTGCAGAACTGCATCTTCAGACTGGAACAAGACAAATTTCCAGTTTGAAGAGTGATAGCAAATATAGAATAAAGAAAACAAATTGGAGGTGGTGCTTTTTATTACATATAAAGCTCTGAACAGGAATCTGTGCAGTCTTGTTGACTCCAAGCATAGAATACCTCTAGGTAAATAAAAATACTTCTGCTTCACAGATTGCCCTGGGTTATTCCTCCGTGGAATACCTAAAAAGAGGTTTTTGCTGTCAGATTTCACTTCCTTCCTTAAAACTCTTCCACTTTTCATTTGCAGAAAGGAAAGCTGCCAGAGGAGATGATAAATGTTAATGTTGGTAAATGCACTGTGCTGGGTGAAGTCCTGGAGCATTCAGGCAGATGATGGCTGTGTAAAAGCATTTCAGAGGAGAGCAGATCAGGCTCAGGCTGGCTCGATGCTGGGACATGCTCCAGGTTGCTGCTCTGCACCCAGCATGAGCAGTCACAGGGTAAGGGGTTAAGCACATGCAGCCTCTGAGCTGCAGCAAGAGGCCTCCCTCACGCTAAAAACTCATCACTTGAACAGCCCAGCTCAGCAAAAAAGCCTCCATTTCAGAGATAGGGAAATGATGTGCTACGGTCCCCTGCACAGCTTAGCTGATGGGGTTTAGGAATAATGTGCCTTGCTTCTGCTATCAAATATAAAAAAATTCCTTGCAACTGTGCACCCAAAGATTCCATTTGTGTCAAAGCATGGGGTGTATTTTGTACTGTGGGTAACAAGTGCCCACGGGGGTTTAGGCTGGGGCTACTTCACCTCCCCCTGACCACAGGCACCAGCCAGGGACCACCCTCACTCAGCTCCTCTGTTTGTTCCCCCTAAGGACTGTCCCTGTGTTAGCAGGGACATTTAATTCACTCCCTTCTCCTGTAGTTTAATTGCTGAAATTACATTATAGAACTGGAGAAGGACACAAACCATAGAAACCAAACCCCTGGAAACATCGTGACACCCAACCACTACCCACCCTCTTCATAAAGAAGAAATCACATCAGGTCAGCTTCTGCACAGCCAGTTTATTTAGCTTAGACAAGAGAGTTGCTGGAGCAAATAATTAAGGAATAATATGATAAAACACAATAACAGCAATAACTGCCTTTACTGATGGGCCTCTGAATGAGACGTGCTCAGTGTGCTGCACGTGCCCCACGTGCTGTCATTTCCTTGCTCTGAACAGATTTGCTGAAGATTTGAGCCCTAATCTGTGCACTGTAACATTATCTCAGCATTTGTATTTGTATGCTGATCTTCTGTGGTTAGACGTGGGCTTTGGCTCCCGCAGGGCTCCCTGACACACTGTGATCCTGTCTGTTCTCAATAACTGCACACCAGAATTTACATGGGGGAAAATGGTTGGTTTGGTTTGGGGTTTTTTTAATAGGTTGTTTTGTTTGTTTGTTTGTTTTTAGGAGGGTTTTTTTTTTAAGCAACAGATTTGTGGTGTCTGATGCAAGTGCTCACCCTGGATTTCAGAACTGCAAAGGCAAAGGGTCTCATCCAGGTACCCAAAACAAAATCAAAACTGATTTTGGCAAAGGGTCTCACCCAGGTACCCAAAACAGAGGACCTGAGCACAGAGCAGATCCTCAGCTCGTGTAAAATCAGTGCTATTCACACTGCATCCCAAGGCAGGACCTCTCTGCACCGCTGTCCACTGAAAATGCAAGAAGCCAAGTGAAGACCCCAAACTGTTACCAAATAACATTTTTTTAATGTGCTCAAGACTAAACAGTCCATGTCAGGACCATTATCCTGAGAAGGAAGAGCACCTGCCAGTCCTGTGGTCACAGTCTCCCTTTTTCTTTATCTTGGGCTTCTGACTCCTTAATCTGTTGTGGAATGTCATTTAATTAAGCATTTTCAGGGTTCACTCTAGGCCGTGGGATTATGCTGTAAGCAGGCAACGCTGGCCTGAAGTTGTGATAATTAAGGCCACGAAGGACAGCTTGGCACATTGTCTAATCAGGGAGCCAACATAAATATGCCAGAGCTGGTACTAAATATTTCCACGGTAGAAGCATTCAGACTTACTAGATGGGGTTTCCCCTAATCATAAAGGAATAGAGAAATAAGAAAAAAAAAAAAAAAAAAAAAAAAAAAAAAAAAAAAAAAAAAAGCTTTTTCCAGTTAAATTAAATTAGAAAGGAAATAAAAGACATTAGAAACATTCTTGACAGAGGAGGGCCTGAAAAGATTTAATTCCAACCTTACTAATTCTAGGCTTTTATGAATAAAGGATTAATGAGCACTAGGAAGGGGAGGAGCTGGGCAGTGTAGGGCACTGCTGCCTTCTGCACCCCAGCTCTGGGCCAGAGCCCAGCCTTGTGAGCTGCCCTGCGAGGCCAAACCCACCCACTGAAGGGAATTTGTGCTGACCACTCTGCTGTGGATCCACCAGAAGAGCTCCAGTGCCACCTGTGCCCCCGGTCCCCCGGCACGGAGCAGAGCAGGGCCAGGCTGCAGCTGCTGAGTGCTGGCAGCAGCTCCACCAACAGCCCCTTCCTCCCCACGCAGGGTGCCACAGCAAGAGGGCAGCTGGGTCCCCACAGCACCCATCAGGCAGCCTGAGGAAGGAGTAGAATAAATTAGGGAAGGAGAAGAATAAATGAAGTGCCCAGGCCCAGTTCCCTCAGGCAGTTCCTCTGTGCAGTGGCTCACTGCCCAGCGGTGTCTCTGGGAGCCACAGGGGCACTCATGGCTCACAGGAAGAAAAACCACCACCTCCTCCTCCACTGCAGGTGTAGAGGTGTTTCTTGTATTCCTGCATTCACTTCTCACCTTCAGCTCCAGCTGAGGTGTCCACACTGCTTCCTGTAGGTTGTTTCTCTTCCTGTCTCCATTCTCTCCCTCCCACTCCAGTTCTGTGCCCCACACCATCATTGCATTGTTCAGTTTCAGACAAACGCCTGTGGAAAAAGACAGAATCCCTCAGCACAAGAACACCTGTCAAGTTTTCATGCTGGTGAGACCCAGTGGGCACCCAGCACCCAGTGCTGACACCCATCCCCTCCCAGCCTGGAGTTCATGCACAGGCAACACCCTCAGGAATTTTCCCCTGTTCCCTGCTCCTCTCATGGGATAGGAATTTACACAGCATGATGTTTCTCTTAGTGATAATCTTGTCTGTTTTCCCAGTTTGCTTGGGCTTCTTGTGTGCTGCCAGAGGTTTATTTTATCCTTCAACAGGCTCAAACACAGCAGATGGGTACAACCAGCTCAGCTACCTGCTGGAAAGTCTGTATTGTGGTTGTACTGTGAATGCTCACAGAAGTTTCTTTGAAAATTACCAAGTGTGACACACAGTTTTGGATTCGAGGGCTCCTATTGTTTCCAGTATTGCCAGGCATGAAAAGTTCATATAATACAACAACAATGTTCAGGCCATTACAAAGGAAAAGGGGGAGAAATGCATTCAATCTATACAATGTGATTATGGAAGAAAGACTGAAAGGCTGGATTAAAAAAAAACAACAAAAAATAGAGAGGCAAATGATAAATAGAAAAGAGCTTTATAGTCTAAGCATAACTTCAAGTAATAGTATTAGTGGTTCCTAAGCTGCATTTTACAGGACAGAGAGGCACTTGGGTGTGCAGCACCGGGCACAAACAGGGCTCTCTGCGATGCCATGCACCGGTGGATCTCACAGCTGCCCTTCACACAAAGGCTTGCAGGAGCCAGGTCATTCTCCTTCTTTTGCTTGCACCTGAGTAAAATGCAGGACAGGCTGGAAACAAGGCCTGCTCTCCCTTTTTGAGCCCAGCAGGGCCCGGAGCGACAGCCGGGGCTGCGCGCGGCCTGGCTTCCCCGGCGCCTCCTCATTAGAGGCCTCTCCTGAAACATGCTCAGTGTCATTTCCATTTAGCGTCAGGTGACAGGCATTTCCTTCTGTGACGTTCACTTTAACAGTGGCATTATTACTTTTACTTGAGTGCTTTGATTTAAGCCACGGGAGATGTCACAAATTAGTGTTTACAAAACTTAACACGAGGGGGCTGTCAGTACTTGCTTGAAGACAAGGATTTAGATGGTTGAGACCCCATTGAGGAGGTAGCAGACTAATTGCAGGAGCAAGGGTACAGAAGGATTTTAGACCCAAGTGTCACCTCAAGCAGAAGTGAAATTAATGATGCTCAGAGCGTAGCTCAGTAAAATGAAACACCCTTCCCCCTCCTTTTGTTGTTTGTTGTTGTTGTTGCTTGGGTTGGTTTTTTACACAGTGCAAAAAGGAATTAAAAGAACAGAGTGACAGAGTTCAGCTCACCTTGGAAACTGCTCTATCTGCTTACAGCATCCTGCCACTGCCCATGAGATACATGAACACACTCAGACAGTAGCATCTCTCTGCTCCTTACTCATCTACCAGCACCAGAGTTATGTGCTGCAAGAGAACAGGATCCACGAGGGCTTGAATAAATAAATTGCCTTGTGATTCAAGGAGGGTATACAAATTCTTCTGTGATCCAAGAATTCAGTGATACTGTCTGTTAGTTGGGAGACTGTTTTCCAGCAGTTAGCTATCCAAGTGGAAGGAATCTATTTTGCATTTGAGAAAGTCTGAAAAATACAAATAATTACTCTGACTAATAAACAGTCAGGAGAAATACAAATTGTAAAAGCGTGATATTTAAAATCCTTCAAGTATAGAAGGCATCAGTGTGCAGAGGAATGCAGAGTATCCCTTAGAAACACGGCTCTCCTAAGAGGCCCTTCAGCAAGGCAAGGTATTCCCATGTTCACCGTTAATGAACAACCACCTGCCACTAAACACACACCAGCACTAATGAGGAGTTTGATACGAGTGCAGCTTCCTTTGTGAGATGAGCACAGCACCTCAGAGCCACCAGAGTGGCCGAAGGTCCCATCAGACACCTCCTCTCCAGCCTTTCATCATGATTCATTGCACTGCTCAGTGCAAATCACAAGCTACAAAATTGCATTATCAGTACAGCTCTTTTTAATCAATTCAAGGTACTGATGTTTAAATATCTCCTGCACTGAAAAGCAATTGCTGTTTAAATCCATTTTTTTAAAAGAAATCATTATAACATTCTCATAATTGCTTATCTCTCAGAAGAAGATAACGCAGACACAGCTGCTATTTCAAAGGCTATTTTACACATGTAACTCAAACAGTCACATCTGAAATACAGCAGAGATTCTCTCTAATTCAGGAACCTATTTATTGCTGACTGCATTGTATGGCAGGGCTGTGGCCTTAATTACACTCACACCAGAGGTATTTATACACTCTGATTTGCCCAAGGACTTTTTCCTCTGCTGGGCCCCCCTTCAGCAAAAAATTTCAAGAGATGCTTAAGATCACTCTCAAGTGATTTACTGAGCATCTCTACACTAGCTTTAGGGAGCTGTTTTCCTCTGGATGATGCACCCTTTGCTTCCCCCAGCCAGCCACCTCTGCTCAGGGTGGGTGGGTGGGTTCAAACATCAGCATTACCCCCACGCTCACCCCTGGAGCCCCAGGCCTGCCTCTCTAATAGAAAACCTCAGGAAAATATCTGTGTGGTAGGTAAGGTCACATAACGCTGCTGGGGTCAACAGGCATCTCTATCTGTCTGGATTTTAAAGAGGAAATATGATCTTGCCTTGAAATTGAGTATCTCCCTTGTCCACAGGTGAGCGAAGGCTTCCTGCTGCCCGTGGAATGGAGCTCTGCCTCCCCCTCAGCACAGCCACAGCAGCAAGGCTGGGCCCCTGGGGGAGCTCCAGTGCCCGTGGCCAGGGCAGCACCCACAGATAAATGCACCAACTCCTGTTATCAGTGGGACATCAGCTGCCACAGGGTTCCCCAAGAGCCATCCCCATCCTGCCACCCCCTTTTGCTGCTTTCCTCGCCCTGTGCAGCCTCCAGCCCAGCAGGGAGGGGATGATCTCCCAGGACACTGCAGCCCTGCATGCAGCAGTGTCCCCAGACAGGTGCCCACAGCTTATTCCCACTCCCACCCCGTGGGAGCAGCTGAATCCCTGCTGCACCCCTCTAGCAAATGCAAGCAGAGGCTCTGGGAGATTGCAATTCCCATTTCAATCAGTGATTAGAGACCCCAGGAGCCTTCCAGGAGCCAAGACTTCCCACCAGTTCACAAGCAACTCATTGCCCTTCCCCTGATGTGGCCTGAGATGCAGATCTCCAGCCCCACAGTACACTTTCCTCCAGGGGTGGAACCTGTGGCCAAACCCTTTCTGCCATCCTTTCCTGCAAGGAACAGAACTAAACACAGTGCCCCAGGCACCAGGTTTGGGAAGTCCCAAAACATGATGGCCCATCAGGATCATCCATCTTCCATGTAGTACAGGCCTCAGGGCTTCCAAAAATTAATGACAGTGGAAAACCAGAGACATTTCTTAGGAAAACATACATCCTGATGTTATTATTGCTGTACTGAAGAAGGCACTGGTGCTTGTGTTGTTCCAACAGTTAATTATCTTCACTTTTAAAAAAATGCATCCTTTTTCCCCTGACAGAAAACTATGCCAACAAATTAGTCAAGCTAATCAGTGCCCTGACTCACTCACTACCTAACATCTAAGAACAGGAGAAAGAGATGAGATAAAATATATGGGTGATACAGGTTCTAGAAAAGTACAGATAAAAATACTCTGGAAACTAGGTTAAATTACCAGGAAGATAAAGCACATTAAAAAACAGGAGGATATGAATCAATAATTTACATTTCAGAACAGTTACTCAGACATTTACAAGAGCTTTCAAACACCTGTCTCCCTCATCCCTCTCCAAATCTTGACCCTGACAATGATCCCCAGCAATTTCCTTAGAACTGAACTAATTTTTACAACCTCCTGCAATTTTGCTAGACAGGAACATGGCAAGTGAATGGAAAGGGAGAAAATATTTGGGGCGTGGGAGGGGATCCAGAATCTCACTTGATTGCAATTGTTGCTACCAACACAGTGTAGGTGATTTCCCACCACTTATAATTTAAACAAATTAATGCAGTTCTGCTGCTAAACGCTGTGTTTAAGGACACAGAGCCCCTGATGCTGTTAACACAGCTGGAATGCCAGCTCAGAAATGTCAGCTTTCCTCCCCGCACTGCAAAAGCTCTACTGTTAATTTTGACATCTGGTTTTTAGTGAGATGCATTTCTTGCAGAGCAAATGCACACTGACAAATCCAGGGCCCTCTGTGTATTTTGGTAAATTGCAATCCATTATGAATATATATCTTGCTGTAATTAAATGTTAGCTTTGCAGTTGCAACACAAGCTGTCCAAGTATCTGGTGGGAACATTTAATAACAATAATATTTTGCTACCTCATTTAAGTATCCCTAATACACTTGCCTGGATGAGTTTTTCCCCCGATATATTAACAGCTTAATAGCACACAGGTGAAAGCAATGAGGTGATATTGAGATAAAAAACTGCCCTGGCAGCTTGGAGCCTCTCTGCAGAGGAAGCAGAGCATTGACATGTCTGCAGCAGCTCCCACTGGGATCTGGCTGACAGCAAACATCATGGATCAAGACAGTGCTGCGACAATGCACAGCTCAATTACTGCACACTGCTCGCCCCGAGTGTGCTCTGAGGGCCTGGCCCAGGGACCTGGGGGTGGGAATGGGTGCACTCAGCAGATCCCCCCCAGGGCTGGGGAAAAGCCTTCCCTGCAGCTGCTTTCCAGCACTGAAAAGAGGGAGTCCTTGCTCTTCTCGGTGATAAACTGGTTATTTTCCTTAATTTAGTCCAAAATATTCTGAACACAAAATTAGATCCTAGTGTGAAGATTCACATCTGTCCCAGAGGAGAATGGCTGAGGACATGGTCAGGGATGCCAGGGAAGCACTGCACCCCCAGGGCAGCCGGAGTGCCCGCTGGGGCTCGGGACTGTGCCTTCAAATTCTGCTTCCTGCACCAGCAGCCACAGCCATGGCAGGCCAAATACTCCAGGCTGCACTTAGGCCTGACCTATTCCGAGATCCAGTTGCTTCAGCTGGCTCAGTTTGACCTGGCCCTGGATGTGTATCCCAGTAAATCACCTCCTGTCAACAGCACAGGCTCCGAAGGACTTCACGTCAGGGTGGTGGCACACTGGCTCCCTGCCCTCCAGAGGGGTGGCTGCCTTCTGCTGGCCCAGACAGGGGGATCTGGTGACAGGAATGCTCAGCAATGCTTTGTCTTACAGGATCACATTGCCCCAGCAAACAGAGTCAGCACAGAGCTGCCCTGCCCGGCTGGGAATGCGTTCCCTGCCTGGCTGCAGCTGCACAGACAGTGCTCCCAGGCTCAGGGTGCCCAAAATCCCAGGTGACCACCCTGACCCCAGGCTCTGTCAGCACATACAGGAGCTGGTCAAGAGCATGAGGCTGTGTGCTTCAGACCCAAGGGAGAGGTGATAAAACCCAGCATTGAGACAGACACACAAGCCCAGGCACTCCAAACTCCAAGTCAGGCACTGCTGGTCTCAGATCTGCACTCACACGGGGCCAGGGAGAGCAGAACAGAGCCAGGCAGCAGCCTGGGAAGTCCAGCTCATCTGCTGATCAATGTTAGAACCTTCCTGAGCAAAGCAAAAAGCAGTCACACCCCTGGCAGAGCCAGCTCACAGCAGCAGGCTGGAGACACGGCCACCCCCTCCACGTGGCATCACCTTTTTCTGCTGTATTGAAAAGTTAGTCAATGTAGCCCAAAGCTTCAGGAATATCTGAGTCTACCTGATATTAAGGATTCAGCCAGAAATAGATTAAAAAGGAGGCAGCAGTTGAGTAAATCATGGCAAGTTACGACAAGAAAAAAAGTGCAGTGAGGCCTAGACACCAGAAAAACAGACTAAGGAGATATTTAGACACAAGCATAATTTTTAATCTCATTAATTTTGCAATAATTGGTCTCTATCTTAAATGATATAAAAATAAATTAGAGCATCTAGAAAGAAAACCTCAAGAAATCATTAAAACTTTTGATGCTGTTTATAGTCAAGAAAAATGAATATAAGGTAGCAGGGGGAAGGCAACTCAGCAACACAGGTACTACAATTCCTGGGGATTTATGAGCAGCCTCAGTGTGGGGAGAGGGGAGTTTTCCCAAAGCTCTGCATGCAGACTGGATACAGCAGCCACACAGAGCTTTACATGACAGGCAAACAGGCAACAGAGACAATCACAGGTTCTCATTTGATCCAAATTGCTCACCAAGTCTTGCTCTAGCACATAAAATTTGGAATGCTATCCAACATATAGCCAGACTCCAGACCGTAAAATCTAGAAGGAATTAGGACCTGTGTTTTTTCATCTCAAATCAGTACCTTGTCCATCTACTGGAACAGTCCTGACCCCGGATAAAAACCAGTTTGCACCATCTGCTATTACTGTCAAACTTATGATTATACTCCTTAGTTGTATTTTATTTTAAAGTGCTGCTTCATAGGAGGGAAGCAAAGCTCACAGTGGAAAGACTTAACTGACATCAGGGATCTGGCTCAGGCCCCCAGTGAGTGGAAGAGAATTAATATTAATTCCTAACTTTCCTATTTGGGCATGACGTGCCCCCGGGCTCGGTGCTTGTCTTAGCAGAATCACTATCTCCTGTTTAGGCATGACAATATTTGTCAAGTGCAATGCTCATTAGGCTGCTGTGTGGTCAGGCCAGCAGTGTATAAACACTGGGGAAGATCAGGTGGGGACTAAAGGTCTGTGCTTTGTGGTCAATTACAGCCTTCAGCATTAATGATGTCACCATGGAGAGACACACGGGAGGAGAGAGGGAAATGCTTCTCCAAGGCTGGTCTTGACAACACACCTTGGCTACGAGGAGCTGGCAGTGAAAAATGTAGTGTGCACCTCCAGCCCCTGCCTAACCCTCTCAGTGATTTATTTCAAGAATAGTCTAGTGGCTTCTTTTTTTAATATCTGAATAAAAGACAGGCTTTCTAACCTGAAGTGCATTCTCTTGTATTCTTCAGAATTCACACTGTTGATGATACTTCAACTTGATGTCTAATCAAAGAGAGAAAAAACAGCACAGGAGCTGAAGGAAGTTTCACATCTACTCCTTTGTTTTGAGCTCTACATTTCTCCCCCCCAAACCCTGGGATTTCCCAGCAGTCCCTGACATTTTGACTCTATTTGCTTGGAGAGTTCTTGTCCCAGTTCCTATGCAAACTGGGAAAAAACAATATGGTTTCTTAGCCCTCTGCTCTTGAAAAATTACATCTTTTTTTTTCTACTTTTAATAATTATTAAAATGGGGCTTTACGTTTGCAACCTCTTAAAAAGAGAAGGATAAAAAATCCATTTTAAAAGCAGAAAGATGTGGCAATACTTAAAAATACTCACTAAAGGAAAACTAATGATATAGATAATCATCTTCAACTGGCAATATCCCACTGACTGCCACAGGAGAAGGGCCACTCATCAGCCTCTGCTGCCAAGCCATTGCAGGGCAGTGCTTCAGTGAAAGCACCATCAATGAAAGCACAAATAGCACGAGCTTTTGCAATCCTCACTCAGCTCCCCAAGCCCACTGGAGCAATATAAATACAAAGCAGCATGAGACAGCAGTAGCAGCTCCTGAAAGCCCAGTGAAATTTGGCATATGGATAATGGACTAGGTAAGCGTGGGTATTCCAAACTAAAAAAAACCCCAAAAATCCATGATCCAGCCCTTCCCTAAGCAGGAAATTACTTAAGCTCAATTTTAAGCAGGATTTAAAACCATGTATTTGAGCTTAGGACAGGTTGAATGGCTTGCTGAAGGAAGAGTGCTTTGATCAGAGTCATCATTTGTTTAACCTATGACCATTCATTTCAATTTAATTGGCATCCATCATCCTCACCAATGCAGAGTAACAGAGCACTAATATGGGGGGCCTGGCCATATTCCATTCATGTAATTGCATTTGTCAGCCTAAACAGAACCCTCCATGTAAGGTTATTTATGTACTTGTCCATGGACAGGCAAGCTAGCATTCAATATTTGATGCGTTCTCTAAAAAAGAAAACCACATTTTCTGTAAGTGAGGTGTAGCTCAGCCAGTAATTCAAACTCTCGGCATCCATGAAATCCTGCAATCCATTTATGCCTGCTTTGTAGAGCTGACGTGTGCTTGGTGGTCTAAAGCCTTTTATTTTTCTCTTTTCCTTTCCAGCATGTGCTCTTATACTTACCAGGGCACTTACAATATTATTTAGGCTGCTGCCTGCAATATTTTCAAGCTACTAGAAGACAGTTTCTTAGACATTTTCATAATGTTTTGAAATGCTGATGAGGATTTAGCATTAAAATTAATGGCAGCCAGCCGTGGTCTTTCAGATGTGAGACTGTGCAGTATTTTCTGGGAAAAAAAGGGGGAGCAGTGGGGAGAAGAATGGAGATATAAATAGCCAGTCTTGCTTTTCTCTAAGCAGGATCCTTTTAATCATGTAAAATAGATTTTAAAGATTAAAGACTCTAGGCTCCTTTCTGCCTTTGCTCATGTCTTGTATCACCAATTTTTTTGTATGTAATTTGAATGAAAAAGGACACACATAGTGTTTTCATTTGCATTATCCCAAACTGGAATTTCCCCTTGAAGAACTTAGCCCCTGTCTCCTTTGCTGCAAGAAGGAAGCCACCATACCTGTGTGAAACAACACAAAACAGGAGAAAACAAACAAACAAACAAACAAACAAAAAAATCATTACCCTACTTCTTGGAGCTGGAACTTCAGTTTTCTGAGATTTCATTTGGAGCTATGTCTTATGAGCTGAAAAGGAGACAGAAGAAATACAGTCCAGCAGCTGTGTATGAATGAGCTGCAGCCTCAGATTTCATCCAAACACCATAAAAATGCATGTGGAGAACCTGCACTAATTGAAACTGGGGCATCAGCACTGGGAAAAACGGCTACACCAGGGGCAGGAGATCTCTGTCCTGCTCAGAAAGTTCAGTGGTACCAGGGGTGTTCTGCAAGAGCTGCCAAAAGTGCAGGGCAGAGAGGAAAGGCTCTGCTCCACAGAGGAACAGTGAATCCAAGTTCTCTGGCAGGACAACACAGCCTGTCACGAAGCCAGAGGAGATGCTGGGGGGAAAGAGCAGATGAAAGGACTGAAAATCTGGGGCAGATAGCCTATGTCCATGAACAGTCTGTTGACAGAGCTGGAACCAAGAGACTTCCTTCTTCTGCCATTGGCATGATAAACCCTGTTTTGCCACATCAATCCCTCTCACCAAGACACACAATGCAGCAGGACTTTGATCTCAGCACAGGTCAGTCTCCATTGTTAAATCTGCTTTTCCAGTGCAGGTTATGATCAATTCCCCTTAGGCATTGACCAGAGCATCCTTTCTCCACCTTACACTCCTCAGACTTGCAGCTACAGTCCCACTCAGTTTCCAGCTGCGACTCTCCTGGAGCAGGAGGTCCCTCATCTCCTCCAGGATTCTGAGGCCAACAAAAATCAATGCTGGAATGTATTGGTTTTATTATCTGTACTTACTTGTACTTCCCAAATGACACAGGCACAGGACATCTGGATAATTCTTGATTACATTTATGAATACTCAGAGCATCCTAACTTTGTTCCGTATACTAAAATATCAGTGGCCTCATCAGCTAGATATTCTTTCATATTCATAAACCAAAGAATAGAATGGAAACAAAGGACATTGTTCATCAGACACAAGCCCATAAATCCTCCTAATGACATTTGGAATTCACCTAAAAATCCTGGCCAAACCTGAGACAGTTTTCTCGTGAGCTTCACGTCCGTGGGTTTAACAAGTAGAGTCCTGTACCCCACACAATTACTCTGCCATGCACGTGGCCTGTGGAGAGAGAGGTACCCAAGAGCAGAAAAGCCACATTTATATTTAAGAAGCTGTTGTCATTCTAAGCAGTGCCTTCTTGTTGGGACTGCATGGTTAGAGTGAAAAGAAATCATAGCACAGAGTTTGAGTTGGATAAGACCTTTAGAGATCATGTAGTACAATCCCTTTGCACTGACCTCAGTGAGATCAGGTTCCTCAGAGCCCCATCCAACCTGACCTTGAATGTTTCCATGGATGGGGCATCCACCACCAATCTGGGCCATGTATTCTTCCCCATGTAGGGAAGAAAAAAATTCTTCCCTACATCTAAAACAAACTCATGCAGCCATATTACAGGAAAATAAAACATGTCTGTTATTACAGGGAAAGACTTTCTTGACAGCTCTGGAAATGAAAGTTCACAAAGCACATAGAGTGTGGGAAGTGTCAGCAGAAACCTCCCACAAGAGCCTCCACCAGCGTGCCCGGGGGATGAGGGCAGCATGTTCCCAGCCTCCAGGCCTGGTCCTGCCTCCCTGCCAAAAGAGGACACCAGCACTTTCAATTAATTCCAGGTGGGTTTGTTCCACAGGCACTGATCCACTTGGAGCTGAACCAAAAATGCTCCCCTTGCTGCACAGATACTGCACATACTCTGCTCAGTCCCAGCCTGCAGATCTGTTTCAAGGTCCTGACCCGAGTTTTTAAAGCCCTTAATAGGCGAGGGCCTAATGAACCTTGGAGACTGCTTCTTATTGCACAGTCCAAAGCAGCAGCTGTGATTGCTCTGGGTGAGCAGGGCTAAGTGAGCTCAGGGTGAAGCCCTCCTCGCTTTCTGCAGCCAAGCCTCCTGCCACCAAAGCCTCAGCCCTGCCTTTTAACAAGAATAACATCCTCAGACACTCATCTGCAGTCCTGCCACAGCTTTCTCCACTATGGCTGCTGCAGCATTCATTAAAACATAGCACAAGATAAAGAAACACTGCATTAAAAAAAAAAAAAAAAATCCTTCATTTTGGAAATAGGACATGTCTTCAGGTCTTTGCAGAAAGCCATGGTGAGGTGACATCCTCAAGAGCAAAGGGAGAGGGACACCTTCTTAGATTACAGAGAAGCAGGTTTGGGAGTGAACTTGAGAGGTGAAGGTCTCATCCCTGTGGGGCTGCAGCAAGGGCAGCTCAAGCACAGGCACCCTGGTGGAGCAGCTCTGCAGTGAACAGGACAGCCCACTTCACATCCAGACCAGCACAGCCAGCTCCTCACAGCATCACCTTTCCAGCAAACTCTGGGAGAGGCCGTGCCAGATGTGCCTGTGGAATCTTCACACTTGGTAGGAGCCAGCACTGCATGCAGCTGAAAGGAGAAATTCCTGATTCATGGTATATTAATGCTCCCTCGTTTGCTTATCAGGCTCTTCTCACTCTTGCACATGCAGCCTCTGCTTTTTCTGCTACACAGCTATGAATAGAAATGCAGAATTACCCTGCCCCTAAATGCCAATTTGAAAGCTTGTCTGTACCTCCATCCTGCTTGCCACACGCTATTTCATACTTTATTATCAACTTTAAAATAGATGAGAGGCTGATGAGCTGAAACACATCCAGCCTGTTACTCCTACAGCACTAGCACCACTCTCTCCCTGCAGTCTTCCTCTCCTTCATGTCCATCTGTCTCCTCTGCCTCCCTCTGCCCCCAGCCCTGTCCTCTCAGCAGAGCTCACCTGCCCCTTCCAGGGGCCCACCAGGCACAGGTTTTGCTGAAGCCCTTGTCTTGCCAAGCAACTCATTCCTCTGTTCCTAATCTTTGAACTTCAGCTGGCCACACTGGGCCCTTCTGGACAGCAAGTTCATCTGCTTTCACAGCCTGCTGTGTTTTGTAAGCACAGGTTTCAAAAGAATAAGCAGTAATTACTGCAGCCACACCTATACTGGAAATGCCTGTGCAATGATCTGTAGCTCATACAAAGAAAACAAGAGCAGTAGAGAAATGAGCATCCATTTGATATCTGGTCCTTCTCTGCAGCAGGAGCCTGATTCTTTGAAGCCCTGAGCTGCCATAGCCCCCGAGGGACTTCAGTTTCTTCTCATACATGCAAATACAAATCAGAAATCACGCTACTGAAGCCAAGTGAGTTATGCAGGTGTTACCTCAATGTGACAGCAAGAGCTCATGGATGTCAGCAGAGCCTGGAACAGGTGCCCTTTCATTTTTCACACAATTTTTCATTCTCAGCCACTTGTTTTGTGCAGCTACACCAGCACATGTAGGGCTGGTGCAATAGGATGGCTGATATTTAGGGGAAATCACACGCTTAGATCAATGCACACTGCAGGTATTCAGCTGGAACCAAATATGTTGGAAGCAGTGTAAACCCCAGGGGGCTTGTTCACTAATCAATAAACACGAGGAATGTATGCCACTGAGTTATTGCTGCAGTGTTAATTGCAGCTATACAGGAGGGATTTTTCATTGCTAAAGAAACTGACATCTTCAAGAAGTCTGGCTTTTACAAAACAGAGATGATATGAAAAATACATTGCTATTCCCTTCTCTGATGTTTTTGGCTTTAGGAGAGCATAGGAGGTTCTCTGTTTTGTGGCTAATTAGAATCTCCCTAAGCTGCCTCTTCAAGGAGAAAGGGAAGTTCACAGTGCTTCCAATGCCCTGGCTTACCACAAGTGACATTTAAGCAGTCACCTGGGGGAAAATCCCAATGGGAGCACTGACAAAGCTTACCATTTGAAAAAGGTCACACCTTCTCTTCTTGCTCTGAATAGATGGTGCTGACCTTAAAAACCTTCCAGTCCCAGTCCCCCTCCTCTCAAGCATGTGATGGAGCTGCCAGCCAGGACACTTCCAGCCAGGAGGAAACACAGGGCACCATTGCTCTGCAGAATTTTCTTATACCTTGTTTTTCTCTTGATAAATTGCAGATAAATCAACTGGTCTGAAAACAGGTGCTCCCGAATATCAGCAGCACAGGCATCAGTAGAGGAGCATCAGGCAGGGCACAGGCTGCAGTGGGGTACAGATACCTCTCTCTAAGGTGACTGCCTTGAAAACAGATGGCAAAAATGCAATAGCACTCCAAACACAGGCAGACGTGGCATTTGGTGTAAGTGTGAAGGAAAAAGGGGGATTCATAAAGAGCAGCTTTAATCAAGGCATTCAGAGCAGGAATTGCCATTTAGCAGCCCTGATTCAGCCTCTGGAAAAGCCCATTAGATACAGACACTAAAAGAAACTAGGCAGCTAAAGTTAGCTTTGTGAGACCCCTCTCTTGTTTCATTGATTAAGAGCCATCCTCACTCATCAATTTAATTAGAGAAACAAAGAACAGGCAGATGGAGAAACAACATCTTCACCCTGTGGATAGAAACTAAATCTCTGGTAACACTTTGAGCACAGGGTCAGGCAAGGCTCCCAGAGCAGAAGTCAAACCTGGATTCATGAGGTTCTAGCTCAGGACCTCAGGTGAACCTCCCAGTGTAATCCTCTTAGTCTGAACCTGTAAGTGTCAGCCCTAACTCCTCAACTTTATGGGGAATTGTCACCCTAGCACCAGGCTGCAAAGTAAAGTAGCATCATGCCAGGGAGCTGCACTCAAACACAGCTCTCTGCCCCCTCAGTACCAGTCAGGGGGTGCTGATGTGGAGGGTACTCCACCCAGGCTGCAGAGACTTCCAACTGATTCATCCTGTGGCATGAAACAGGGCAGCCCACAGCGGTGATCCCAAATGCTGCAGTGTGCTAGAAAATCAGTCCCTGACTGCTGCAGTCATGAAAATACAATAAACATGCCCTATGATTCCATTTTTAGTTGCTTTTCAATGCAGCACTGCAGTTTGTCAGGCTTTCTTGTCCCAGCTGGAATAGATGAATTGCTGATGCTTTTTAGGACCATTGGCAGATGAGCACAATAGAAACATCACTCAGATATTGATGACTAATGCACACAGAACGTTTCCAAAAACTGTGTTGCCATCGCAGCTAAACAAAGTGTACTAAATTAACATTCACATGGAAGGAGAGGAGCTCATTTCCACATATTCAGCATTTAAATGAACCTATGGCACCACTGTGAAACTCAGCTGAAATCAAAAACTGGCCACAGTTCTCTTGAAAGTTTCATGGACCTACCAAGCCCTAACTCAGGTTTCAGGTTGGCAGCAAAGCCTGGGATCTCTCACAGGGTTTGGGATTTCATTATAGAAACTTCTAGCCACTACCAGAAGAGCTTCTCTCAGGTCACAGACCTGCAGATATCATCCTCCCTTGAAATTATTGTTGCCTTGCTGCAGAATTGACATGAATTCCTTGTAAGGAAGAGTCTGGAACATTTCAAAGCTCAGAAATCTTTTACCAGCTCAAAGGAATTAGATCAGCTTTGTCATTGGAAACCTCCCAGACAGTTTTCCCTTCAGGACTGGAAATAACCTGCTTGAGCATGGCACAAGACAGGGCTACCCTGCAGAGGTAACAAAAACCCTTACACTGGCTGAAAACCCCACCACCGCAAGAACTGAATGCGCAGAAAAAACAACCTAATTTAGAGAGAACCCAAACCAGCAATAACCAACACATCTAAGAGCAAGACAAGGGAGCTACAGACAGACTAATGCAGCAAAAGGAAGAGCCCTCTGAAGCAGGGTTAAGAATATGACTCATAATGAAGTTCTGTTGCCATCATCTCTGACTAAACCTTACATTGAAGTCCAGATACAAAATGATCTGACTCTATGGAGAGTTCAAGCACTTGGAGGGAAACAGAACTCCCAACTCCAGTTCCCAGCTCACACAGACATTTGAACCCTCCTACACAGGGTTGATCCACCCACTTGAAAAATTATAAGCAGGAAAAAAATAACCAAAACCACACCAACTTTTTTCCTGCCCTGTGTGCTCTTAAACTTCCTATTATGACAAATAAAACTTATAAATGCAGAAGCACAGACCATTTCAAGTCTCCAAAAGAGTTCTGCTTGTTTTGAGGCTGAAGTTATACATTTCCTTCAACAGTTTGTGAGGATTGATGCTTCAACACACTTAGAAATTGTCTTGAGTATTTTTTCTAGCCCCCTCTTCAGATTATAGTTTGTTCTTCAGGTACAAACAGACAAACAGAGCAGATCTCACTATCTCTGGCTATGGTATCAAACCCTAAAAGTCCCTCTTTGTACAGATTTCAATCATCTTTGCACAGGTAAAACTTGTATTGACTCACAGTGTGTTTTTTGCAATGCCATCAAACCATTAAGAACCCTAGATACTGGCTCATATTTCACAGATAAATATTCATCCCTCCTCTTTAAACAGGAATATCACCTCCATGCTCCTGGTGATTGCAACTGCTGAGAGCCAAACAGGGTGGATATATTTTAACAAAAAGCTCCCTTCCAACAGACTGAGCCCATATTAATGAAATTGTTGAGTGGAGAGAGGGAAGAACAGGAAATGTTCTTGAAAAGAGTAGAATGTTTTTATATATCTCATGGATTTCTGTTTCATTAGATATGGGAGCAGTGCCTTTAATGTAACTAACATGTGGCAACCACAGGGTAACCACAGAGAGTAAATCTGTCCTGCAGGAGGAAGCTCAAATGCAGCAGGGTTTGCTTCAACTGCTAGCAAAGAATCAAAAAATCTTTTTAGCACTGGTCTCAACTGGGGGTGGAGGGGAGGAGAACTGAGAAAACACTAATAATGACAGCTGAAAACAGAAATGTCTCAGCATTTGTGGGTGGGGGAATCAAACAGGTCCCAGCATCCTGTCAGTGCTCCTGTTTATGCTCTAGATTTGTTCTTGGTGTGGAAAAAAACATATCAAAGCAATAGATCTAAATGTCTTGAGATGGTCTTGAGACAGATCTGTTTATTACCAGCAGTTAATCACAGCATTTCTAGAGATGTACACTTTTCTGTGCAAAAGCCATGAGAGCTGGAGGAACTGCAGTAAGGCTTGGCTCAAATTGCCCTATGGCTGGGAGATCACAGTCTGTTTCACTGCTTTCCTTCAATATTCCCATCAGGACTGCAGCTCCCTTGCTTTGTTCCCCAGACAGCCCAGCATTTAACAGATGTCCTAAGTAAATCATGATCATTTGGTAGGCTTTGGGAATAGAAGCTAGATGGAATAATCACAGCCTAATAAAACAATCAAAAAAGCACCAGCACATTACAGGCCATTTCAAAATAAATTAGGGTATCTTTTAAATCTCTACACAACAATTTGTTTTTGAAATCAAAAGACCGTATGTCATTGACTTTCCCCTGAGTAATCTAAGTGAGAGAGCTCTCTGAGGTGCAGTAATAGGATGTAAGTGAAGAACTGGGTATTATTTTACCCTTGCTGTGATAATCTGAATGCATCACTGCCCAGCATCATAAACAGTGAAGTGAGAAGAACAAACAGCACTTTCAAAACCCCCATTGCATTTGGGGACTGCAGGAGGGGTTGGGAGACCAGGTCTCCAGTGAGAGGGAAAGCAAACATTTAAAACTAAAGCAGAAGCAACACAGTATTATTTAAAATCTAAAGAGGAAAACTACAAAAGCCTGCTTTTCACCTCTCCAAGAAGTAAAAAAGGCAAGTCAGAAGCAATGCCAAGAAATAATGTTGTAAGCAGGGAGTGCAGTTCTTAATAATCAGCAGTACAGTATTTTAAAGATCTTCTTGAAGTTTTGCACTGAGACACTGTAATTAAGGAAAGAAATCAAAGCTTACCAGTTATCATCTGTCTGGAGCAGGGAGGGAGCTGATGCTACAGGATCTTTTCCACAGAGTAATGCACACTGCAGCAGTACCAGGAAGGGAAAAAAGTAACGGAGCCATTACAGACAACGACAGCAACCCCATAGGTCATGCTCTGTTTTCCTTCTCTTTCCCAGCCAGCCAGGAGGGTTTCCTCCTCCTCCCCCAGGCACAGCCCCCTTCCTCCTGCCCAGCATCCCACCACCCACACGGGGACAGGCTCCAGGCTTCATTTTAATGGTGTCAGGAAGGGGAAACCAAGCCTCTAAGCTGCCTCTCCAACAGACTGGGGTGAACAATGCAGCCACCCGGGAGCAGGGTTATCTAAAGGAAGGCTCAGCTCAGTTCTGAGTCTTACCTGCACTAATCAGGGCAAATAAATTGTTTTTAAAGCATGAAGACAGAGAAAAGGATGATTACGTGTAATTATTTTAAAGAACTGATTTAACATCCTTTTCAATGTGAACTGTGTGAGTTAATGCTACACACACTGAGGAACCCACAGAGGTTTCTCTGTCTGGGAAAGGATTCTCACACATAGATTTGCTCCCAGGAGATTACTGTATCTGCCTGCCTACCTGCATCCTCCACAGCCTACCCAGAGCCGTGCAGAGACTGCCCAAGCAGGGCACACAGTTCCCTCCTCCTCTTTTTCATTTGTGTGTTTGCCCACAGACAACTGGGATCATGAAGCAGGAGAGTCACCCAGCACACCAGAGGGAAGGTACATCTGTTACTCTGCACCAAATCTGGAAAACAAAAGAGTGGCAACTGATAATCATATTCAACAAGCAAACTCCTGCTTTTCCCTGGAAAAAGCCTTTTTTTCCCTCCTCACTTTAGTTCACAACACAATGATCCAGTGTTGTGGGTTTGCATCTGTTTGCCAGGTCATTCACAGTTAATTTCTTTTGTCTGTAATTTTTCTTATGCTTTCCACAGAGAAGGCAGATAACACTACACAGAGCTCCAATGTCAGCAGGACCCCAAGAAAAAAACCCAGGTACAGTTCAATGGGATACATACCTGGACTGAATAAAAACCCTCACAGACTGATCTGTGAGTTGCTCCTGAATTACTAGGGGTGATTGGATCTGAGAAACATAATAGCTTTGTACACCAAGCCAGTCCTCCTTTGACTCCAGATGCAAAATTACCATTTTTCTGCTGAAAGGGTGATTTCATGCCATAACTTGCATGACTAAGGTTTCCAGAGAAGACTTTTGTTTAGATAAGGACAAGAGATGCCCTGAGGCTTGTATTGTAATGTTATATGGATATATAGATAAAGAAATTTTTTGTTGAGCTGAGGGTGTGGTGTGATTTTTATCTGCATGATTACTTACTGACAGACACTGGGAACAGCAAGATTCTTCCTGACCTTTTTTCACCTCTGCCTGGTTGGTTACAAGCTTCACAGGCAGTGCAGTTCCTGGGTACCACAGGCAGCCCAAGCTGCAGCTGGTTTCTCTGTGTGCCCACCACCAACTCTGCCAAGGCACTTCAGGAACGTTGGTGGAAGCTTCATTGTGTGTCCTGTCCAAGGCCATTCACTGCTCTTCTTCTTATCCTCTACTCAAATCAGTGGATTATCTCAGTTCAGATTACTAGAAGGCTGTAAAACTCTATCTCAGCAATTTCTGAACTCAAGAGCAAAGCAAGGGATTGGACAGTTGGGGTTCAGTGATGTCAAAACCAGACCCACTAAAGGGATAGCTAATCCCAATAACTGCCAAGCCTTTTCAACCAAATCAGAGAATAAAAATCACTCCTGCTTTCCAGACAAGAAAGGCCAAATGAAACCACTGGCTGTCAAAGAATGACAGAGAACCTCCAACTGCTGGCTGAGGAAAGCTGCCATGTGGCAGAGGAGAAAGACCATAGGATAAAGCCCCTGATCTGGCAGCCCTTCCCCAGCCCCCTCTGGTCCTGGATTGCTTTGGGAACACACACACAGCAAGTGGCTGCCCTCCAACTTTGCAGCTAAACATGTTTCCCTTCTCCTTGCCTTCTAATTGATATCCCAAATCAGAAACCTTGAGCTTGTCTTTAAACATGAGCATAATCTCAGGCTCAGACAACTGATCCTCCAGCAGGAACACAAAGACAGGCAGTAATCAGCTCCAGCAGTGAACCAGAGTCATGAACAAGTCATGGAAATGGCATTTCACAGTATTCACTGTCAGGTTTTGTGATATATGATTTCATGGAGTACTTTGTTTTGTCCAGCCATCTAAGTTTCAGAAGTTTCAATAGTAAAATTGAAGCTTTCCTCTAGGCAGAAAGATACCAGTGAGTGCAACAACTGCAGTTTAAGTCACATAATTCAACAGTACCATTACAACAAACTCCTGATAGTGGGACAAACCCAGCACCAAATAATTCAAGTCTCAGGGGTAAGGTAGTTAAAAAACAAATATGAAAATATTGCTGATAATATGAGTACTTCTAAAATGTAATCCAACTCTAGAAGCTTCAAAATATTAAAGAAATATTTTTCCATCCAGTTTCATTGGTAACAGCATTTGAAGAACCCTCTTTCAGCAAAAAAAAAAATTGGCAGTTAGAAAGAGTTTGAGGGCTTTTTTCCTTCTACTTTTCCTTTCAAACTCTCTGTGATGCAACCCAGTGTCACAGTGGCACTGTGCTAAGGGGATTGAATTCTCTGTTCCTTTAAGCCTGGAGATTCTTCACACTTTCAGCCTTATCCTTATTCAGCTATAGGAAGGGAAATAATCTGTCTCGGATTTTATTCCACATTTCAAAATACCAAAACCATCCAAACAAGAACTGCTTGTGTACAGGGCAAAGTCTTTGTTTTGACTGGCACACAGGAGGAATTATGACATACTATCATCAAAGCAAACTGCAGATTATGGGGTAAGCAAAACGAGTTTTCTCAGTTTTCTGAGTTTTCTCATGACACAAATATCTCTGTAATTAAACAGGTAAAAAATATAGGTGTTAAAACCTTGGAACCAATGTAGTAAATTGATTTTTAAAAATGAACTACTGTCCACACAGAAGATGTTTGCTGAGCATATGAAAAGCACATGCAACTTTATTATATATATGCTTTTAAATAGCATTGCATCAGGTTTTGTAGTTATGTACACACATAACAGAAGTATTTAACACATCCACATCCATGTGGTCACGCATGCACAAATACACTGCTCTGCAGTGGAAGAATGTACTTCCTCTGTAGATCTGCATAAGAAATACTAATCTGTTCTAAATTTCATCTTAGCATAAAGACTCATCCTGGTGCCTTGGAAAGGGGTTCTGAACCTTCAAAAATTTGAGCAACATGTTAAGACTAACATTGCTTTGGGTTGATTTCTTGAGGGATGTTTCTTCAGGATCAGAAAAAAAAAAAAAAAGATGTCATGGCTTTGTAGTTATTAAACACAGACATTAAGAGCTGGAATTTGAAATATTTCTGTAAGCTTATAAAAACTTGGAAGATGCAACAAACTAATTTGAATCTGATAACACAAAACAAACATTGAGCACACACCAAAAGAGTCTTCCTGAACGTCAGGACCTCTCCCCACAGCACATCATCATTTTGGTGAGATGAATAGGGCAGCCAGACACTGTCACTGTATCTCCAAATGAATAAAGGAACAGGTAAGGGTAATGAGTAAAGATTTTTAGCCAAAATGCAAATAAGAAATTCTATATTTTCAAAAGTCTGGTTTTCATCAACTTTGACCTCAATTGGTTTCTTACCTCTCAAACATTTGCTTTTCATAATTCCACTTTTCTAACAAAGCTCTTCCAAATTCCACTAATCGATGTGTATTTGTAAAGCCACACAGGTCCTTTGTTGAAGCTTCCATTCTAATCTGGGAACTTTAATTTTCAGAGAAGCTGATTCTTTAGAGGTACGGAAGCACCAAGATGAAGGTTCAGTGAACCCAAGGTCAATAAGTCACGCATTTCTTTTGACTAGTATTTGTTCTTGACAAGCAGGCTGCTCACAAATCCCTTTTGCAAGTTTAAGGCTCTGTGTAGCCTGCAGAGACAAAATTAGAATATAAACATCTACTCACTAGAGAAAACAAGGGAGTTATTGTCACTGTAAAGAAGGAGACATCTAAACCATACCCCCTCTGCATTAATTCCATTATTGTGCACAGGCAAGATGACAGTTATACCACCAAGCAAACTGCAGTTATCTAGTCAAATGATCATTTAATGTTCTTTATTTTACTTTTTCTAAGGAAAATTGATTTCTTGCTATTTATGTTCTGGGTATTTCATTGTGCTGTGATTATAAACCAGACTGAATGCATTTCCACCGACTCCCTGCAAAGTGTGTTTTACACACTTGAAAAAGCCCTTCCTGTTTGCACAAGGCAAGATGTCTTTTTTAATTGCCAGTCTGTTTTTTTTTAAGTAAGATGCATGCTTGTTTGTTTACTCAGAAGATCTGAGAGAGCCAGACTGGACTCCAGTCTTCCAACAGGCTGCTGTGAGATATGGAAGGAAATATCCCCAATAAGGATGTCTGCTATGCAAATGACAAAACCGCCCACAGCCCATTAAACTTCATCAAGGCTTTGCTGCTCTCTGAAATTTAACTTGTAAGGACAATTCCTGGGGTGGGTTCTGGGTCACAGCTGTCACTTGTATCCCATCAGGTGTTCTCTTCCATTCTGCTGGAGGGGTTTGCAGCCTGAGTGGACAGTGCAGAACAGCACAGCTGGAGCTGGCTGAGGCTGCGCAGCAGGAGCACCAGGTCTGAACCCACATCACCAGATCCTTTCTCCCACACACCCAATTAGCCCCTCATCTCTGCCCTGCCAGTGCACAGAAATAACATGAAATGACAATTCAGGGAGTGCTGCAGCAACTGGTGTTTGAGCTGATGGAACAGCAAGGCATGGCCAAGCTCTGCTGCCAGTGTGAAACCAGCACCACACTGAGCCAGGTTTATCAGGGATCCACTCAAATTACCTCATCTTTGAGGAAATTAAGTGATCCCTTACTTGAGAAGGTGCAAATTTTCCACCTCTCATCTGGTTAGTTTACCCACCCCCAGGCTGAGAGCCTTTGAAGGACAGACACTTAGGCTCAGGTTTTGAAACACATTCAACATCCTGTGAATATTTTTTTTTTATTTCCTTCCCACATCTCAGTATGTAAAACCTTATTGCTGTGGAAATAAATGTGTGAAAAATCAATCAGGGATCTTTGCAAGCTATAAAAAAACCTAACGTAGCATCACAGGTTTACCACCAGCACTTAAAAAGAAGCTCTACAAAACTGTGGGGGAGATATTCCCCACGACACGAGGATTTTGATGGACATACACAGTATTTTGCATAATCCAGCAACTATTTACCTAAAATACCACAGTCACCTTCACAAACACATAGCTCTATAAATATTATTTTATTGCTGTCCTGGTCATCTTTAGCATCCCCCAGGCAATCCTGAAACACTCAGGAAAAGGGGGATTTCAGCAACTGAAAAGCTGACAGGCACACACAAACACACACCCCATAACCCCAGCTACAAGACACTTTCTTGGCTGCCCATACAGAAAATTAATGAAAACTACAGTGAATAGCATGAAACAGAGGTCAGCAAAAATACAAGAGTCACTCCATCAGCATGAGTGTCAGCCCTTTGCTGACAGCAAAAAGTAAGTTCATCACAGCTTAGCAGGGACAAATCTACATCTGAAAGAATTAAAAGCAAATAAACTCGCCTTAATCCAGTCTTGCAAACCCTGCTCTCCTAATTCCCTGCTGCCCAGGCAGAAGAGCACTATGACACCTTGGCAGGACACATTTAATCAGCAGCATGACTGACCTGTTGTGCAGGGAGAGCCCTTTGTGCCCAAATTCCAGCCCTGACCTGTGCTGCAGCATTTCTCCACCGTTTCCGCGCACGGCTCCGTCCCAGCAGCGATCCCAAGCGCACGGGCCATGACCCCTCCCCAGCTCACCACAGCACCAGCTGACTCCAAACACCCCCACCACGCTCCTCTTTGGGTTAGACAGAAGCTCAGCAGCACTCTCAGTAATGCCTTTCCAATTCCCAGCCATGCCTTTTTAATGGATTCTCCCTAAAACAACCACTGCTCCTAGAAGGAGCCTCTTTGCTGGCGAGATGTACTTCCCAGAATTCTCAAAGGCAAGGAGCTGAAGAGGGGGCTTGTCTGCACCAGACAAACACATTAAGCTCTGCATGAGTCTGTGTGTGCACTCCATTCTGCAGACAAGTCATTAGCTGAGCTATTTCCCAGTCAGATTAGAAAGGAAAATCCCAGAATTATAAAGTCAAACTTGCAGGGCCTGACTCTCTGCTGGATTGGATAATTCTAGAGAAAATTCCAGATAAAACAAGCGTAAGACAATGCTACATGAGGACCAACTTCATTGAAATCACCAGGATTGTGCTCTTACAGGACCATCTCATTCAGTGTCCAGGAAAGTGAAGCTGTTCCCAAGAGAGGTCCAATTGCAAGTGAGAACAACAGGGAGTTGTGAGAAAACAATCCTCCCAGGCTTTGAGGACAAACCCTCACATCTCTTGGTCACAGCTCCACTTCTCCCAGGCTTGTGAGGAAGCTCACAGTGCTGATGGTACTGAGCTCATGTAAGTGTCAGTTATTTTGGAATCTCTCCAGAGAGAAATATTTTGACAGTCATATTCTGTTCATTATTCTTCCAAGAGAGGAAACACGCACGTTGTTATCAAAAGGAGTACAGTCAGCCCACCATGCTCTTGCCTGACTGGCTTACTTATCTTGATAAATGCCGGCTAAGATCAGGACTTAGTGCCATTAGATGTGTCTAAAACATGAAGCTGTCATTACTGTGTCAGCACCAAGGATTGTTTCCAACCGTGATAATGGTGGGGCCACGTTTTGAACAAAGATTTGAGCCTGCAATGGCCTGCCACACCAGCTGGTTCCCATTACCGCACAGAGACCTTTTGCTCACAATTATGAGCTTCACCATTGCTTTCTTTTTAATTGGAAACCAGAGATATCCTCCCCATCTATGACTCATATTGGGCCTAGCAAACGGTTACCTCATGGTTAGGGGCTGGCAGGGTTGGAATCTGCAACAGTTCAAAGATCTGTTTGATGCAAAGCCTGAAGAACAGCGGGCTAAGAGCTCCAGACTGCAAGCAGCTCTGCTGCACAGATCCTGCATCCTGGTCCTGCCACACTGCCAAAGCCCCAGCAGCACGGGCACACGGACACAGAGCTGATGACACAAAGTGCTGATGCAAGAACACATCTCTGGAACACCTTTTTGGCACTGGTCAGCTCTAAGGTGAGCAGTTTCATACCAACAGTATGAAGATGAGATGGGAAGAACTCGAATTCGAGATGGGAAGAACTCAAATTCATTCTGACCTGACTCAGCCCAACATTTAAGCAAAATGCTTAAGTACTTCCCTGTCCAGCAAAGCATTTAAGTGGTGGTTTAATTTATGAAGGTAAATGTTTGTGTGCTTTGGACTGTTGAACTGGCAGGTATTACACCATTACACCAACTGCTATGTACGTACATATAATTATATATAGACAACTGTTGTTAAAAATATATCTATAGCTGGTTTTAATCTCAGGTTTAAGGGATTCTCAGTGGGTTTGTAGAAATTACATAGCCCTGCAAACAAACATAATTACATACATCATTCAGTTGCTTTCCATTTCCTAGCACAGATCTGTCCCTGCAAGGCAGCAGCCTGTGCTTTATTCCCCTGAGCTAGCACCTGAAGCTGTGTCGTGTTCCTGTTCCCACCAGACTGAGTGCAGAAGATTCCACATGAATATAGATTTAAGACTTGCTGCTTGAAAATGTGCAATGTCAAGTGTCCCACTGAGTTTTACTGAACTGGCTGTGGCAATATCTGCTACACAGTGCAGCATGATCATTTTAGACTTTAATCCTGCCTAATCCTGTTCTACAGGGTTTCATATTCCCTCCCATCCTCTTTGCCTGACAGTTTTGGCACCTATACAACACACATTACATTACTTACATTGAAAATTAAGATCATCTGAGCATCTTAGGGTAAGGACTTTTGCTGACCACAGGGTTTGTCTGAGACCCAAAAGCCAGCACCTTGTGTTCTCACCTCGTAGTTCTGCCCAATCTCACCTTAAACCATTTAAATTCCATTGTGCCGAGAGCTCCCCACATTTTGCTCAGTTTACACTTCAGTTAGTGGCATCTCTTATTTACAGTACATTGTAATGCAAATGGTTTGCAGCTATTCAGCATAACAAAACTGTGATTTCAGAAGAAGCAGAAATCATGTGCCTCTTCTTTTGATTTTTTCTCCCCCTATGGCAAAGCAACAACTTACCATCGCTAAAATAAAGCCAGTTAGGAAGGAAAAAAAAAGTAATTAAATTCCTAGTAAATAGACACAGCATTAGAAGTAATTTGTTGAATTGTCTCACTGAATCTTCAGGGTTAACATCAGGTGGAAGCTTGGCCCTTGCTTGATTAGGAGCTGCCAGTTTTGGAGCAGGCACCGGGCATCCTCCCCCCTGAGGAAGGGAGGTGCTCTTTAGGTGCCCACAGAAACACAACCTCATTACCATTCTCTAGCAGCCAAGTTTCACATTTTTAAGTATTTCACTTCCATAAAGAAGGTAATAATGCCTCATGAAAGGAGGAGAGAGATGAACCCACAATGAGCACAAGACTGAAAAGGGAGAGACAGTAAAATGGTCTTGTAAACAACTTAGTGTGGAGACACTGTGCTGCACACTGCTAATGCTCCAGTCCTAGAAAAATGACAGGGTTCCTGAAAACAGCTGTGGGCACTGCAAGCTGAAAATGAGCATCAGGCACTGCAAGGGCATGGTTTCAAAAGGCAGATATGTATCTTAGAGCTGTCTTCAGGGCAGGTATAATGCAGGAAACCAAAGAGAAGGAAAATAACCTTGTTCAGAATATGGCAACTCGTGATCCCAAGTGGGCAGCACTAATACAGGAAATTGTTATTTACTATTCCCACAATGCCTGACAGGCCCTCATTTGAGGTAAAACACTCAAAGATATCTTATGGACCAAGCAGAAAGTTTTAAATGGAGAGCACCTGGGTCTGTATTCAGTAAGAGCTTCCAAAGCCCCATGGGTGTCAGCCCAAGGTTTTAGGGTAAAACTTTCAATAGCCTGTAACACAAACTGTTTGCAACCTCCTCAGTTGAAGGACAATAAGATCTGGTACTTCTCTTCTTTAGACTCTGAAAAAGGAGACATTTCAGGGCTTTTTCATTAAGCTCAAAGCATTCAAGGCATTCACTGGTAGTGAGCACCCAGATAAGAACCTCACACCTCACCTTTGGAGGGAACCCCAGAGGAGAGGAAGGCTGGCCCACAGCCTTTGCTGTTGGCTGGGATGGGAAGTCAGAGCTCATTTCCCTGGTCTGATACCAGCTACAAGCCATGGTTCCTCCTCTGCTTGAACATCTCATCTGGGCAGTCAGAAAGACCGGGCTAACAGCAATCCTTTGCCTTCCACGCTGCTGGTGATTAGTTGCTGCAAGCCTCCCAGTGATACAGAAGTGATACAATACATGATGGGTCAGAGCAGAACAGATTTTACCACAAAAGCAGCTGTGGATACCCCTGGCAGAGGTTGAATGCAGTTAACATGCTCCAAAATCATTCTGCTATCATATGTTGTCACTATTCAACAACTAAAAAATACAGATATAGATTTTTATGCCTTGAACTTTCTTATTTTGACAAAGCACTTTTGCTGAGAATTTTGGAAGGTTGCTACACTACTTTTACTTTGTTCAAGTGTCCCTGATGACAACCATATCCTGGAGTGTATTAGAGTTTAAAAATACAGCAGCAAGATAAGCAGTGGCAGGAAGATAGAGGAATTCAGAACTTTGAGAGTCAGAAGAAAAGATATTTCTAATCTCTGCTGAAAATATAAGACAAAGTGGATAAGGCAGACAAGCATGAGGAGGCTGTTACAAACAGGAGAGGCTGGAAAGAAGGAGAGGAGGAAGGGAGGGGGAGCTTCTCACACCAGCAAGTGAGTTTGATAGCAAGATGAGAGAGAGAGGTCACAGCAAGACAAGTAGAGCAAGCAAGGAGAGCTCCACAGAGATACAGCCTAGAAGACAGGTCAGGGCAAGTCTGTGTCTATGGTTTGCTTTGTTCTTATTTTTGGCTTTCCACATACTTTCAAAAGGAGAGGTTATCAGATAAGATTTGATGGGACACCATTAAGACAGAAGGTTTTTCCAGCTCTATTGTGTGCATGACATTCCTTCCCCTCTGGTCTCCAGAGAGTTGTACATCTGGGGATGTAATCTGCAAAGCACAAACACAAGACTGCACAGCGATGCTGCCTTTGGTGAGGAATTTGATCAAAGGTGCAATTTAAAGTGGGTGTTTAATGGCCTCATGGTGTTTCTTTACCCTGGGATTGTACAGCCCAGCCTGTAACATACCCCTTTGTGCTACCAACAGGTGCTGGGAAGTGTGCCAACGTCCTCATCTCACAGAAAGCTTCTGCCTTTGCTGATGGACTCTCCATGCTAAAGGAATTCTAGACCTTCACTGCTGTAAGGCAGGAGATTCAGCCACCTCAGCTTAAGAACAATAATTGGAACCAGATGTTGATTTCCTGAGGGTTAAATCTACAAGAATATAATATATTGGAAGGGAGGAAAAAAAAAAAAGAAGTGTGTTTTATAGCAATGCTCAGGGAATTGAGGAGAGATGTAAATGGAAAGGCTGGTTTCCACTGCAGCAGTCAGAAGTGCCATATTTCTAAAGGTCAGAAGATTCTGCATAATCAACATGGGAAAAAAATACTGGTGTGGAACACTTGGCAAAAAGAATCAGTAACCATAGAGGTAGATAATAGTATCACCAGTGGTGCTGCCAAGGTGAAAGAGGACCTGATGCTGTTAGCTTGCTGAATACACACTAAGACACCAGCAGATGAGATGGGGGCTGAGGTGGGAGGAAACTATCATTCTAAGATTTCAGCTGCTCTTTTACAGGAACCTACCAATTCCTCCCTTCTATGTGCTTTCTTTCCATTCACCTTCACACAGAATAATCTCCAACAATTCCATTCTCAAAGCATTTTCCGTGTTGCCCACCGTATGGACTAAATTCTGCCAATTTATGCCTCGCATCAAAATTACTTTAGACTGCTTTAGTTTTAAAGAAACTCCAGACCTCCCATGGCCACGTGGACTCAGACAGATGGCACTGGAAAACTGCTCAGCACTGCCTTTCATGCAGAACTTCTCTAAGTGACACACACAGGATATCACATTGCCCAGCACAGATACTGCTCCCAACAACCCACCCTCGAGTTGGGTTTTATCCCTCCCAGCAGGAGCCAGAGGACACAGGAGAAAGCAGAAGCTATGACACAGCTAAATGTAGGGGCTTTGGGAAGACAACAGGAAAATGGCAGAGATGCATGAAGATGTCAGAGGTAGAGGGAAATGACAACAGGAAGATGGGAGAGATGAGGCTCCTGCAAAGCAAAAATGAAAAGTCTGCCAAGACTGCTGCATCGGAGGAGCACACAGGACTGGACAAACCCCCACTGCTTACAACAACTCCTTGTTTGCCATTTAATATTCAGTGCTATTTTATAGCAGCAGGATGTCCCTGACTCTTCCCCTGCTTTGGAATGTCAATAGCAGCTGTCTGTGCTGGTGGTGCAGAGCTGCAGGCGTGCTCTGCCTGTGCCACCAGCTCAGCCTCACAGGAGGCAGGAGAAAGCCTGGCTTAATCTCAACAGGGCTTAGGAGAGAGATCAGATTGGAGCAATTCAGCATCACCAAGACTTGGATAATTCTAGACATGCAGAGGAGAGCTCTAAGTACCTAAGGAACCCTCCTGGTGGTGATACTCAGCTGCTTACAGAAGTAGGCGGGAGCAGTCAGGATTATCCTTTAGGATTTAGTGCCTAAACTCTTCCTTAAGGTCCTCCTTAGGCATCCTGTAATTCCAGCACTCAAAAAAAAAAAAAAAAAAAATCAGTGCCCCTTGTCTTCCCTATCCATGGAGTGCTGGTTAAAAACACCTGACTATAAAATAAAATAAATCCAGGCATCCTGGAACCTCATTTGCTCTTTGCAGCCTTGCAGCTGACTTTGGTACAGCAGGGTGATATCATAAAATCACAGAACTGTTTAGGTTGGAAAAGGCCTTTAAGATCATTGAGTCCAACAGTTAAACAGAAGATAAATAACAGATAAATAGATAAGAAGATAAATAACCTTCAGAAATAGGCAAGAGTGCAAGGAACAAACAAATACAGCAGGAGATCATGAAACAAAAATACAAAAACAGTAACAAAGATTGATCTACTTCTGTCCTAGTGAAGCAACTCACATTACTGCTCTGCCCCTGGGATTGCCTTTGGGCTCCCATCAAATTGACCACAGACACACAATTGAGGTTTTGATGGCTACTCATAATTTTTCCCTTTTTACTGTGACTTGGCCCCACAACTCCCTCACAGGAAGCCTTTCTAACATCCTCTCTCTTTTACTAATTATAAATGAGTAGAAATATTAAGATCCCCTTGCAAGGAACCTGAGGATTCCTGCAGAGCTTGTTTCAATGTAAATCTCCTTAGTAACAAAGGAAATGGAGGGGGGAAGAGAAGGAGTCTGCACAGGATTTGCAGCCTGCTTTTCTAGGGGTGTTTGCTGCCACGCTGTTCCAGAGATGATTCAGCCTCTCCCTGTCAGCACCCCTCATTGCTCCTAACTTCTGGCAAGGATCACCCAAGAGGAATGTGGGGTTTTTTTTCAAAGTTCTCAATGAGGTATCAGCTGTTCTTTAAAGAGATTATGGTGGGAGCATTCCTAGCACATTGACTCCACTGTGCAGCCAGCCTTGTGATTAAATGGCTCAGCAAAGGTGGTTTCCAAGGATAAACTGTGCCAGGGATGACAACGTTTCCTCACCAAAGGGGGGAGAATCTAATAAAAAATAAGGATAGAGGGAAACTGCTGTAGCTCTACAGCTATTATTAGTGTCTCAGAGCATTGTCACTGCTTTGCCTGTGCTGTCAGATGTCACTTTGCATCAGTTCTGGGCAATGCTCAGAAGAAAAATGGTGGAACTCATTGAATTCTGCAATGCATGGCTGGGCTCCGCAGCAGGGCTGCACAGAGGGTTAAGTGACCTCTTAATGCTGGTGGGAGCACTGCTCAACAAGTTCAAGTGGGCTCTCCAATAATTTATGCAAACACCTTTTTGCATAGACTGGCAATTTATACTAATTTATCCCTTCTCTCCAGCTGCTCTCGCAAAGCATAAAACAGGTACTCAAAAATGAGCTCCAGCACTCTGTCCTACTGTCTCCTGCAGCTGCTCCCTGCTGAACTGGCAATCCAAACGAGGGGGAAAAGACAACTGAGGCAAGGAAATGACTGGCATATAATGGGCACTCAGACTTTTGGGCACACTTGCTTGGAACCCAAGTCTGGGCCATGATCAACCCATTAGCAGCAGCACAGTTAAACCCCTACACCCACCCTCTCTGGAATTCTGCTTTTCCACGTTCATTCTACTTTTTGGATGATCATCCTTTTTATCCTCATTTGTTTTCCAGGGGCAGCTTCCCAGCATAAAGCTGAGCAACTTTGTCTCCGTGAAGAACCCTGCCCTCAGCAGGTGCCGACTCAAATCCTTTCTGCTTTGAGGAAGCAGGTGATGAACATCCTCTGCCCTCCCAGGAGTCCACAATCAGAACATGCTCTTTTTCCCTGCTCAGGATGACCAAATGGTTGAGTTCACCCTGCTGATCACGTGGCAGTTAACTTTGAGCTCTGTGTGGAAGCGAAGTTAATCGGAGCTGACGAGAGACCCACGCGCATCCTACAGCGCCCACATGACGCGCTGCACACGCCTGCCTTTGCTCCGAACTGAAAGCCACAGCCACCAAGAAGAAAAATGCATCTAGTTTTCCTTCTGATCTCAGTCACCTGCCAACACAGTTTGTCTGCTCTGGCAGAACACAGGGTTGTTTAACAGCCAGCTAAACACGAGTTAAAATGGCAGCTTTGGGGGTGAGGGGGGAATAAAAAACCAGAAAACACTGGTGTTAGTGACTTTTTAAAATAGGCTAAAATCATACCTTAACATCCAAGCTGCAGACAGACCCTGTATTCTTGAGGTGAATTTTGGGAAGCTAATTTAAGTTCTCCTTTCAAAATATCTATTAGCAATTCATCACACTTGATGTGACTGGGAGCAATGTCATGCTGACGGCTGCAAGATTTCAGCCAGACTTGTAGATCAGAGGACCTGATGGATTGCACTTCCAGGTACCTGCACAGCTCCGAAGCTCAAATTGACTGTCTGGCAGTATTCTTTCTGTCCTGCTGCATTGGAAAGCTTGATTTTAAGGAAAACCTTCCACAGTTTTGACCACAGTGGCCAAACCTCAGAACACGGAGAAAAAATTTTTGTTTTCTGAAGACAACAAAAGACAGCTGTGTACACACACAGGCTGTGATGGAATTAGGAAAATCAGAGAGAGACTGAAGCCATCTTTGTATGCAGACACACACCTGATTCCCTGGGAGAAGGTAATGCAGTGGCATGAATTCTCCATGGTCAGCCTGGAGGTGGAAGGCAGCTCTAACAGTTGCTTGATGAGACAAATCCTACAGCTCCCATTTCATCAAGGGCCCTGTCCCCTCTGCCTACTGGGCTCTGCTCCACTACAAGCTTATTACTGGCCATGTCCTACTACCTCAAGAATCAAAAGCTCCACTATGCATCTTTTTTTTTTTTTTTTTCTGCTAGACCAAATCAGGAATAACCCCAAAACTAGAGGAGAAGGAAATAAAAAAACCCTCATGCACAAATATTTGAGCTGTTAAGTACCACTGGGGAACTCTTAGACTAGAAAGCACAAACAGAATTTAATGATCATCCAAAGATGCAAGTGTGGAAGCATATGAATTCCAACTTGGGAATGAATTCTTTGAGATTTGTGCTCCTTTGTTTCCAAGGTCTGAATTTGTATTATTTATTTTAGCAGCAATGCTACTGGTAACGTTTTTCCCCTTCCCTCAAGAAAAAATAGTAACGTCTACTTTAATTTGTTTTCTCTAAGCTGCTGCCTTTGAGCTTTTCAGAGTGACACAGAATTCTAAGCAAAATTTCTCTGACTCCAAAATCTCTTCCTTTGGTTTAATCACAGTTAAATCTTGAGCAACAAGCACACAAAGGCTACCTCAAGTGTAAAAATATAAAAGGGTGAAGAAGCACATCAAGTGTATCAGAAGCCTGCCAGGCAGAAAGCAAATGGCTAATTTCTAGAGGTGGTTCCTGCTAACAGAAGAGCTGCTCAGCCCCAGCTATTTCATTACTACTGCACTCAAGGATCCTGGGGACGTTCTTTTTGAGGTGTAGGCAATTCAGAGAGCAGAAACAGCACTGTAATTTGGCCTATGAAAAATGAGTAGGTGTTCACAGTTCATTTCCCAACAGAGAAAGTCATGCAGATCACAGAAACCATCACCATGCACAGAACTAATAGCTGCCCTGCTCAGCAGGCACCCCCATGCACATCGTGGCAGCCTTGCAGTGCCCCAGCTCTCACCACACAAGAACAAGAGACTTTGGTTGGCAACACTGCCAGCAAAGCACCTTTTTTCCCAGATCTACAGACAGGTGAAAAAAATACAGCAGTGCTGTAAGTAAATATGAACAGCCAACACTAGACTGCTGAAACCACAAAACAAATTGAAAGCTGTGAAACATTCCCAGAGAAATCCCCTGCTCCCAGCTGAACTGGAAAAAAAAAAAACCAACACTGAGACAGACATAAACACAAAGTGAAAAACTCAAGGATGAGGGGTAGAAGATGCAAAGCTAACAAAATGTTGGATAAATGGAATAAAAGCTGCTGCTGCTTATCAGAATGAGTAACATCAGCTGTGGTCAGAGGGCAGTGGCTGGACAGGACATGGTCTTTTTCACATTCCTGTTGTAGGCAAAGAAGAGGGCAAGGCTTGGGAACAACAGAGCACCAGCTCTTGGGATTCCAACAGTCAGCTATGAGCCTACCCAGGGACTCTGCCTTAAGCCCATGCAAAGTCTTAGAAAACCTAAGGACCCCTCTAGAAGACCATTAGAATGATTTGTGCTTGGATATTGTGAAAATAAACCAAAGTCAAAATTAGACGTGGCTGAATCCAATTTCACCTTGATTACTATTTACATAATGCACAGGAAAGAGGAGAGGAGCACATAAATAATGTACTGTTTGTTGCAGGCCTCTCAGGAGGAGAGTTCTCAGCTCTGGTATTGATCTGCACACACACACACCAGCTCCCTGTGCAGAAACCCCAAATCTGCCCACTGTGCTCAGAAGTGAATTTCCAGAAGCTGAGTCACACAGGTTGGGGTGCAGACTCAGGCTTTACTACACCAGAGGGTCAGCCAGCTGCATTGCAGAGCCCCTTATGGAAAAACATGGGGAGCTCCCAGTTCTGCTTAATTTAAGAGACATTCTCCATTTCCTTCACTTCTTTCCTTCTAGTGGACTTCACATTTATGACAGCAGTTCCAGGAAACAGAAACTTGGGAGAGGCTGATTGTTGAATTTTTCCTCCTGTTACAGTACCACCACTTATCCACCCAGTCTTAATACAAGCTGGGGGGACTCCAAAACAAAATTATTACCTGGGAATGACTCAGTACCACCAGTTCCTAAGGCAGCTGCACAATACAGTATTACTCAACAGCCACAAGCTGTCGGTGCCACCTGTGAGAATAAAATGAGAACAGTTTCTCTTCCCTATTCTCATTCTTTTCATGTTGGAAGCAGGGGTTAACTTCATGCCCAGTCCATGTGGGTAGAGGTAGAGGGCATCTGGACATTTCTTCTTTACTATACCTTGGTGAACATTGTTAGGAAAATAATTCCAATACTTTCTTTGAAGAGACTTTTCCACTTCTCCTTATCCTCCTCTGAACTTTTGGGTTCTTTAATGACAGCACAATCCTCTACCACACCGCTCCCCAAAGCGCCAGATGTATCTGATCCTGGTTTGCAAAGTCCTGGGAAGCATCTGCAGACATTCAACCAGAGTGACAGAAAACGGCCATGTGGCAAAGCAGCGATGAAATCCCACCACATGCTGGAAGCTACAGTGTTCCTCTGCAGGTTTACAGCCCTAAAGCTGGAAGTTTACAGCCCTTAGCTGTAAGCTAAGTAGCTGAGGGTATTACTAGTGGCAAGAGGCATCTAAAGTGTCCAACACAGCAACTGTCCCCTGATAAGACACTCATACTGAGCCAGCAAGAGAGGCACCACAAAGATTCAGGCATCACTGTTTTCCTGATGCATCAATGTCTCATAAGTTTGCAGCAAATGAATGTCATCCTCAAGCATACTGTTAGGAAAGATTGCTTAAAACTAATTAGCTCAGTAACAATGGCCTGTCATTATGCTACTAAGTCACCAGCACGAGCACATAAGTTACAGTGACAGCTCAGGGTATAAAATAAGTGCCTTTATATCAAAATTTGCAAAGTGCTTAGCAGTCAAATGCCAATCTATTAACTTCTGGTAATATTGCATAGTTTCCTCTTAATAGACTGCTCCAAACTCCCACACAAAGATATGACTTATTTTACTACAGAGAGGTCTTTCTACTTCATACACTGTCCATGCACAAATATAGAAAGCTTTTTAAAGTGCATTTATTTCTACAGTGTTGATTCATTCCACATCAAGATGAACACGAGATTCAGAACCTGACTTTAGAAAAAGCTGAAGGTAATGGAACAAAAACTCTCTCTTGGGTGACTTAGCCAGGGATGCATGATAAACTGAAGGTAAGGACCGGATTTTGAGGGGCAAGAACATCAGCAGTTCCCACATGCAGCACTTTACAAGATTTCCCCAGTAGAGAAGGAAATAGTTATTGCTATAATTATTTCATAGTTCCAGTCAGCTGCATTCAGTTGTACTGTTATATTCCAATGGCAGGAAAATGGAATACAGTAAACTATAAATATCTGTCAGAATTCCTTTGAAAGGACAACAGTTAATTGCATAGCTTGATCTCCTGCCGTGCAGAGCTTGCATTTCAGGTTAGAAAGGTACAGATTGTTATTGATTTCATTCTCTTGAAACATGTGTGGTATTAAACTGTTCAAAAGACTTATGGGGGAGAAATATATGCTTCCAAAGGAAGTCCTACAGCACAAGACTGTGGCCAGCTACCTTCTTGTAAAATGCTTTCTGAAATTCAATACATTCCCTTCCAAAGGCCCTCACAGCCCCCTCAATAAATTGAGGCTCCTTGCTTCATTTGCAGAAGTGAAATTAAATCAGTGAAGCAGATGAAGGACAACAAAAGATTAGCAATAGTATGAGGTGCATGTAAAAATTCTCTGTGTTAAGAGTAATTCAGTTCTCATTACACACTCACTCTAACAGAGCCATTCCCATCTTTCCTGTTTTCCTTTCATCTAACTTCCAGTTCTATCTTTCTCTTTGCAAAATTATTCCAGGCAGTCAAGCCAATCCTTTTGACTATTATATTCTTCTATCTTTGAATCCACTTCTGATTTGGCTCATGCAAAGTTGGTCTGGTGACCCAAAGACATCAGGACAAACAACTGTGCAGTAATTAGTTAAACCTCATCCATTCTGGGAATAAATTTCCCCTCACAGGCATGGACAGCAGTGAAGGTGAAGCCCTGTTTAACACTTGTCCAGCTCATCTGCTTGCCATGAACAGTAACTTGACCCAGTGTAAATTATGTATCATTGTGATTTTGCCAGCCTCCCTCAGTGCTTAGCCTGCTGCTGTACACAGAGAGCCAAAATCCCACTGCAGGGAAGCCTTTATTAACAAGTTACACAGCTACTAGTAAATAGCTCACTCCCAGATTCTGTAATTAAGATGACACAACTTCCTGACGATTGCTTTAAAGAGACAAAATATTAGTGGAAGAAATGCTGCAGAAATGTTTCAGCACCTGTTTATCATGACCATGTGTTAAGCTCCATTTGCACACCCTGCCAGCCTTTATTAGGCGAGGCCTGCAAGTTGTAGACTGCCAAATATACCTTCTCTGAATCAGTTACCAGCTTTCCCCTCACTTTCCAGGCTTAGGACACAAAACCATACTTACAGTCTTAACCTTCAGGTTTCCCAGGGTAGATGGGTGAGGGCTCTTTCTTGTTCATTTGGGAATGTTTAATATTTTTTTTTCCTTGAAGCATTAGCTGATTAAAAACATGCACTGAAGGATTAAAATGAAACACACTGCTTTAACAAATATAAGAGTAACTTGAGCACAACCTATGAGACACTTGGAAACAGAAGCAACTTCTACCCAAGGAAAGTTTTTAACACTTGCACCCAATAAAACTGAAAAGATTATGACTTTTATTCACCCCTAAACACCCTGCACTGGGACACAGCAAGCAGTGAGGACGGTGGCTGCACATTTGCAGCATTCTAAGGGGAGCAAAAGCATCATCAAATAGATGACTGAGCCCAACAGGATTTAGGCATCCCTAGCCAAGCAAGGCACAGCATTAGCAGGGCCTGACAGCAGCCACAGTGCTCTGCAGGCTCTTCCCAGGTGAGGCAAGAGGGGCTCAGAGCCTCCCCATGCCATGCAAGCCCCAGCACCGAGCATCCCCTTCCCAGGGCTGCTATAATCATTTCTATAAATAGAAATATTTATTTCACTGCCCGCACCCAGAGGCTGCCACCCGAGGGAGAGCAGCCAGGCAGAAAGAACCTGTGAGAGGGTGGGGAGAGCTTTACTGAGATGAAGTAGGTACTAAAGAATCTCTGGAGGAGAAGAAAGAAAATAAAAAAAAAAAAAAAAAGAGACAGCAAATGCAGACAGGATGCAAATGGGGAATTCTTCCAAATTCTTCCAACAGATTTTTACCACACAGGATCACAGGAAGTGTTTGGGCTCTCCCCTGCATAGGTGAGGAATACAGCCTACTAAAGACATTATGGGAGAGGAACACTGGGCTTTTGTCTCTGGAGCTCCATTTCTGTGGTTTAAAGCAAGGATAAAGATAATAACATCCTGTCCTGAAAATTCCAGGAGCTAAATAGAGTATATACAGTCAAGTAAAATTAAGCTATTGTTATTAACTCTCACCTTCTCTCACCCATGATATCAGATCAAAAAGACAGTTTCTCTGAAGAAGGAAAAAAAGCATCATAAGAGCTACCATTCACACTGCTATTACTTATAATAGCATAAATCCTCAATATCTGACTATTACAGATAGACTTGAACTCCCTCTCTTTCTTATTAAAATCCCCTCTCCTTTGCCCACTCAGAACAGAGGCAGGCAATTCCTTCCTCACACTCTGGCTGTGAGGTGAATTGGGACAGAAGCCCCTGCTCCCCACACATCAGCCTGGCAGGAAGGCTAGGCTGAGCTGAGCTGGGCTGGGCTGAGCTGGGCTGGGTAGAGGGGCTGTACCTTCCACCTCCTCCTTTATGACTCCTGAGACCAGCAAAAATCACCCCATGTCAGCATATGGAAGCAATTAGTCAACGAGGGGAGGGTCAGATGCAGCTCTCTAAGCATTGATTGCAAGTTCACAGTTTCTCCCAAAGGCAAAAAAAAAAAAGTGTACTTGAACCCTTAGAGCAGATAGGCTGAAGCTGATTTATTGGGGTGATTTAGATCTGTTGAAACAAATTTAATTTTGAATACAATTTTATATCAATTAACAGAGTCTCACAAGTGTAGCCATTAAGGAATCTCTTTCCAAAACCAAAGCCAAATATTCAAGATTTATGAGACTGACTTGCCATATTGGAAGTAACTAATTATTCGTAATGATTCTTTGTACTCTGACAGTGATTATGTATTTTCAGTGCAAATGACCAGGATGAAGCAAGTGATAAAGGCAGCCCATGTTTGTGAAAGGGATACCAAGCAGTTAAGGCCTGATTGTTTTGGCAAAGTACTGGTGTAGCAGGGAAAGAAACAACAGAAAACAACTAAGCCCATCGACACAAACCCCAGCTTATTTAACATCCTGAAGTGTCTCCTGGTGCATGTCAGAGCTGTAATGAAAGTCTGTGGTCTCCTTTTATTGCCTTAAGCAATTTTGTATTCAGTTTATTTATTGTGACCTTTTGGTTGTCCTTCCACCTTGGACATGACAGTCTTTAACAAAGCAAAGCCTCGCAGACTCAGCTTGCAGCATTTGCAACAGATTGTGGAGCGTGTTGGGGGTGAGAGGAACAACACAGATTTGGGGCATGATTCTCATTTGCATTGAATTTTCTTCACCTCACTCTGATGGCACTGGGCAGAAAAAGCACAGTAACAGCCCAGCTCCACTGGAAGAAGGAAATGTCTCTGGATTATTCTGCCCTGATATAAGTACCTGTGAATCGAAAATGATAGTTACACAGGGATTGGGTATATTTTCACATTGCCTCAGGCTACAGAGGATACAAAAGCACCGCCTTTCTCCTTTTTTTAACTTCCAGTAGTGCCCCAGACACAGGAACAGAGTAATTGAGAACAAAGTCCCTGTTCCAGTGAGGTGCTCGGAGCCTGCAAGGTTAACGTCCAGGGACAGGCTCGTGGCAAGAGCAATGCCATGTTTACTGCTGTGGCTGCTGCTGCTCTGCCACACTCACTCCAGCTATCAACCAGGGTCTAATTTCTGATCCTCAAAAGGCAAAGGCATAGCAAGTTTGTCATTAAAATCCGCAGCAGCACGCATGTGATTAAAATATTAATGTCAATATTGTAATCAAGGTCTGACTCACAGGACAGCTGGTAAGAGACTTGATCTGTATTGCTTAGCCCCAGTCACCTGATGCAGACCAGGGTTACAGAACGGTTGTGCCCCATCACATGGCAGGGATTGGCATTCACTGGCTCATGTGGCGAGCTGGAGGCTGGGAAGGGACAATCAGCTCAAACCCAGGTCCAATATTGGTACGTTCAGCTGTGTCTGCAGTCCAGCAAGAGGAAAGCTTTGCAATAAATTCCCTTGGCATCACCTGAGCTGCAGCTCTGCTGCAAAGGCACTCATGTCCCCTGCCCACCTGCAGTGCTGCTCCTGGGTTGTCCTGTCCCCTGGCCTCACTCGCCCATCTCTCTTGCTCTTGGAATTTTCTGTGCTAGTTTCTATCCAGTTGAGTTTTGGACATTTAAGCCTGTGGTAAATTTTGCCTGATGTTGTCTAAGCACTGAAAGAGCTATAGTCTGCAAAGCTTCTTTTCAGTAAATTCAGGATTAATGAAGAAGGCCTCTCTATTGTTGGAATGTCTAATACAATTATCCACTGAATGAATGGACTAGGCAGCAGTGGAGGGCTCCCAGGTTTGTGGCAGTGTCTGTTTTAACATCCATCTGTTTTCATTCCCTCTGATCCATTATCATTCACCTAGAGTTATAACATGATGAATATCATTGTACGGAGTGCCATTTGATGCTGGGGGGAAACAAAACCACTGCAGGTCTGCCTTCTATTGAAAACACAAAATTGCCTTGGTGGAAGGAAAGGCATGATTGATTCAGAGACGCTGTTTCAAGCAGAGGCATCCTGTCCCATGTGGACTGTTTGATTTTGTTAATTCCTTTGGATGACCCTTCTGATGCATCTTTCAACAAGAAAATATACATGTACAAAACTGAGAATAACTATGGGCAATCATAGTGCTGCTGAATTTGTGGAGTTAATTGAAAAAAATAATGGTATTCACAACTTTCCCCAGAAGGCACCTTTGGTTTACGTTCCCAGTGACATTAAACTCCTGTACGTAAACACGAGGTGAGAATCTTGATGACCCTGCTGACAGGAAATAAAGAAAGGAACTTTACAGGCAATTTCCACTGTCCTTGTTGGTCAGCAAATTTGGAAGTGAATGAAAAAAAGAGAACTAGAAATGCATATTAATGATGGAGGGCCTATAGCACAATGGGAGTGAGATGAGTCCTAGCAAGAGAAACTGTTAAAAATGCCCCAGTTTATCTTTTTAATGACTTACCCTTATGATGTACTTATAAGCAACATAGGAATTACCTTGTAAATAAAAGGACAGGCTTACCAGTGTAAAATAACTTTGTGAACTCAGTGTAAATGCTTGTTTCTAGAAAGTGTCCCTTAAAATAGTGGTAAAGCAAATGCACTTGTTAAACCCAATCCATTGTTAAGCTAGGTGTATCTAAACTGAGACCTTTAATTAACAACCATCTCTGGGATCTTGGTTGTGCCTTTCAAATGCCATACCTTTAAAAAAATACTGTACAGTCACTTAATGAAACAGGAGAGGAAATACCCTTTGGAAATCCACAGCCCAGCAAAACCCAGGGCACATAACTGTCTGGCTCCCCACTAGCCTGTAATTACCCGGGGAAGCAGCTAGATTTAGCTATCTTCCTTCTTTAATTGGCACGCAAAAGATTATAGGATTTTATTAGGACACAAATGACACCGATATGAGTGTGATTGAGGCATGCAATGCATGACTGACTATTTGCATTAAGAGGCTTTGCACTACACATGGGATTTCTACCTTTGGTTTTAAATGGCTTAAATTTAAATGACGTTTCCATGCTACATTTTAAGAGGATGATATTTATTTCAGCGCTCGTCTAAGTAAGGTAGGGCAATGTTGCTGCCAGACACCAGAAACCCTTCTCAAAGAGCCTCTTTGGGCCAGGTGGAAGGGGGTTAACTTTTGACTGCTCTGTTGTTACTATTAGATCAAGAACGTAAGAAAATGGTGGGGAAATGGGCATTGAAGTGCCCACATTGAAACCTTTGATGAGTGTGTTAGACACTCAGCTGCCAGCCTGCCACTTCTGGGGACACCAGCCTGGGGAAACCACCATCCCTGGTGATTACTGAACTGGAACACAGTGGGAACAGATAGCAGGAGATTTTTTTTGCTTCCCTTTCTTCCACAGCTCCCACTGACTATGAATCTCCTTCATGGGTTTTTTTCCCTTATACATGAATCTCAATGGATTTCTTTAGGCTTTATTTCACAGCACCTTTCTAATGTCTCTCACACCCAGAACTTCTGGCTACCCCCCAGGGAAGGTGAAGTAAGGAATTAAGGCGAGTCAGTCCAACCGAGCAAAGCCAGCCCCACACAAGGAAGGGAGTACCCAGAAGTGATGGGAACACACTGCAGTATCTGACTTTGTGCAATAAAAGATGGTAACAGGAGGATTAAGCGCTGCTAACATTGTGCTATGTAGGACAGCCCTGTGCAGGGCCCTGATCCAGGCACACCTTCCTCAGTGCCGTCCTTGGGACTGGGCACTGCACAGCCCCGCAGCCAGCCACCAAGGCAGTCCCTGTCCCAGGGGAGTGCCGGAGGACCAAGCCTTTGGCCAGGCGATCCTGGAGAGAGGAGAAGGCCTGAAACTGCAGGGAATCAAGAAAGGAAGCAGCCCCCTCCCGCACTGCAGAGCCCGAGTAAAACCTCAACAAGACGAATGGATGGGGAGCAGGGGCTAATGAACAGGGTCTCCTGCTTCCATCTCCGTGAGTCCTAGCCCTCGGTTCCCTTACACTGCTCCACGTCCCACCTACAGCTCTCATGTCCAGCACCCTCATCACCAGCTCATTTCCTAACTTGTCCCTTGACACTCAGATTGTTCCCTAGCCCACCCCTCCGCTCTTTCCATGTCTCTCAGCTCTTCCTGTGTTCCCCAAGTTGTCCTGAACCCCCAGGCGATCCCTCAGCCTGACCTCAGCGATTGATCCTCAACTCATCCCGCAGCTCGCTCCCTGTCCCTGGCTCACCCTCCGACCCCCAGCTCACTCCTCGCCCCTGGCCTCATGGTTAGACCCCCAGCCCATCCCGCAGCTCAGCCCGGTCCCACCGCTCGCCGCAGCTCGTCCCCTGTCCCCTCCATCCCCTCGGCTCGCCCCTCCATCCCCCGTCC
>VZRH01007091.1:446442-504576 GCA_013397555.1 Urocynchramus pylzowi | reverse complement strand
TTTTGTTGGGCATGCTCTTAGTCAAATATGCATCAGCAGATAGGTCCAATTAAACCCCTGAGTTTCTACTGAGCTGTCAGGGAAGAAAGTAAAATTCATCTTCCTGCAGAAATTTTCTACCGTGATGAGCACATTATCGGGAAATAGAATTCAAATGATAGTGCAGTCCCTCCAGGCTGACAGGGAAAACTCTGGGCTTTTCAGATGGGGAGAGCCTTGTTATTGAATCAGCCAAACCTTGATAATAAGGTACACAAGGGTAAAAAGTGACCTTAAATATCTGCCACCCCAAGGTACTTCTGTTTGTGGAAACACTTCTGGTTTTTCTTTAAAAAGAAAAAAAAAAAGTCTTTACAAAGTGATCCACTTTAAAATTCTTGCAAAAAACTTCAGTGCCACCTGAAATTAACCCATTTCTCCTATATTTATGAGCATGTAGGAGAAGAGCTTCCTGAAATTACTTGATATCTACTATGTTTACCAACATGTCAGAGAATACCACCTGAAATTAACCTATTTCTGCTATATTTACCAACACGTGCTAGAACACTTCCCTGAAATTAACTGATTTCTCCTCTATTTACCAACATGTAAGAGAACACTGCCTGAAATTACCTGATTTATAGTGTATTTGCCAACATCTTAGGAAACAACAGCGTGTGCACCTCTGCAGCCATGGTGGTTGACACCTCAGAGAGAAAAGTGTAGCAGAATTCACCTGTTTCACACCAACCAGGTGTGTTATGTTCGAGGTTGTGTTCTTGGACATAGTGATGGTGTGCATTTCCTAAATCCCTGTAAAATTAGAAAGAAGAAAATACATTGTGTGGATTTTTCCCTGCAGCACAGCACTGGACCGTGGGTGATGCTTGGCAGATGTGCTGCAGCAGCAAGGGAAGGGGATGGTTAAGGCAAAAGAAGTTAAAGCAATATATACCCATGGAAATGACTGAAATGGCAAGGTCATTTTGTGTGGTGTAGAACTGTGTTCTCTGGTGAACTTGACTGCAACAGGTGGTTTTCTTTTGCTTTGGAGGATCTGTATTTTGGTGTACATTGGTTTTTTAAGAGGATTTAAAAACTGCTGTAATGCTTTTTTAAAAATAAATAAGAATTGAAACATTCTATGCCCATGAGGGGGACGAAAGTGTAGAAGTGAGTATATGGCTTAGGGACAGTACTGAACTAAGAGAGTATTTTATTTAATTTTTTAATGCTACAAGGAGCTTTTGTTGCGTATGTGGTAGCTCATTGTGATATTCTAGGTTGGTTTGTCTCTTGATGTTACAATGATCTCTGATTATGTTTAATAAACTAACTAAGCCTTGGGTTTCCCCTTGGAAATGAAATTTCTCAGTGTTTAGGTAGAACTTAATGGTAGAATCATTTGGGAGAGGTAAGGTGGTTTTTGGTTTGTTTTTCTTTGTATCTCACCATATTGTGAATTCCCCTTCCCCACTGGAGGAAATTCTCACTGCTGGTGTTCCTGTAAATAAAGGGTGCTTTATAGAATAAATATATGTATTCTTCCTTTGTGTTGACCTGGGAGTATAAGCAGTTAAGGGTAATACTGAGGGATGGCTTTGAGGTCTCCTTTAGCTCTCTGGTGTGAATTTTAAGCATGTTGGATTTTAACTCATGTGGCAATGTTTCCTTTGGCAGTTGTCATCTGAAAACCATGTGTCTAGTTTCGGTGATACTTGTGACTTATGTATCTCCTGTCCTACCATCTTCCAAATAAAGACTGAGTTGATTTTATGTATATATATATGTATTTTAAATTAAGTAAAAAAGAAGAAAAAAAAAGTCCCACAGACACAGAAGCAGCAGCCTCTTTCTGTGTATAAGAAGTTGAAGCTTCTCCTTCCTCTTCCTTCCCCTGGATCTTCCTGCATAAATCCAGCTCAGGTTTCACTCAGGTTAGGGCTGATATTTGTGCATGTGTGTGTAGTGGTGTTTTATGTGGGGTTTTTTAGTACCCAGCCACTCACCACGACTTTGGACTTAACCTGGCAGTGTAGTTTGCTCTGACCTCTTGGCTTGAGGTGGTCAGTGAGGTGGTCAGCTGCTGGAAAAACCATCAGGTGCTGGTGCTGCCCAGGATGGTTGCTGTGCCAGGGGTCAGGAAGGCTGGCAGGCTGAGGAAGGGGGGATTTCTGCCCTCCTTCCAAAATGAATGGTGTGGATGTGAGCATGTGTGTATATTCATTACGTTCAGATGAAGCTGCTAATTATTCTTGAAGGTGATTGGTGAATCAGAGCGAGAGAATCTAAATGAGTGAGTCGGTAGTTGAGGGCTCTCTCTGATCATAGCTGTTCCTTTCAAGTATGAAAAACAGCGCTAAAAGGGAACTTCATCAGAATGTTAATGAATGCGATCTTTGAGAGCAATTGTTCTCCCAAAGTAGTTGAAAAGACAAGGGGTTGTGTTTTCTTTTCGGCTGTTGTTTATCATTTTTACAGATTCCAGCAAAGCTTTGGAGCTCTGAATGGAAATTTTAACTTTCTTGAGGGGAGTGTGTGTGTGTACATGGGTTTTTTTGAGGAATGCTTAACCTGTTCATAGAATCCTGTGGAGAATCCGTGCTCAGACGTGTGTGGAGCGTTGTGTAGGAGCAGATCCCCGAGCTGAAAAGGGGCAGACCTCCGCTCGGTGCACGTGGTGTTGAAGTGGAGATGCTGCCCTTACAAGCCGAGCTGGGGCCCAGCTGTGCCCCAAGGAGATGAATGCTCTACCCCCTCTCTCTGTTTGTATCCAGGGGTCTGGCAGTGCTGCCTCGCAGTCCCTTCTCTGCTGTTCCTGCCTCAGAGTAGCAGAGCTTAGAGAGCCTATTGCTCCTGGTAGACTTCTGGACAAAATCCATAAGTTCTCCAGCTGTCATCTTGATAAGGCTGTTTTCACATGTGTGCTGTACACTGTCCTGTTACTGTTGCTCTGATCTCTCATTGATAAGAAAACCAATGTATTTAACTGCAGCTTCCTGTTCCAAAGGTTTTGTGCTAGCTCCACTGACCTAGCCATGTAACTTCTGATTTGTCACCATCTCTCTCCATGTCTACTTTGCAGCCTAGATTTTTCCATAGCTGGCTTATGTTTTAAAACAAGTTTCTAGATAAGTATTTTTTCCTTCTACTAATTGTCAAGTGATGGTGTGTCAAGCTAGTGTTTCTGCTGGCCAGTTATTCCTCCTAAAAAGTGCTTTTAACTCCAGGAAAGCTAATGATTTTCTGGGTGATGCTCTAAAGGCTCTAAATGCCTTTTGGTTTTCCTAAAGGCTTGCTAGTCTCCATTGATTTGTTCTCCTAGCTGTTGATTTTCTCTTTTTTTTTGCATCTTGTCTGAAGCAGGTACTTAAGGTATCTTTGTTGTTGTTGAGAAATCAGGGGTGATTAAAGCAGAGGGAGCGAGCTCTGGAAAGCCTGAATATCTGCCAGGAACTGGGGGGAGCAATGTTCCCTGCAAACCATGGTGGAATGGTGGTGGGCTGTGGTGAGTTAGGATCCAGCTCTTCTGTTGGGCAGGGAATTCTCTGCCTCATCAGTGAAACCTGCCAGGATTAAAGGAGTGATGGGGTGCATGGCAAGTGCAGCCCCTGCCTGGGGCCATCCCTGCAGCCAAGGTCAGGGCACCTTTAGTGCACATAAAGTGGCTACAGGGGTGTTGAAGAGAGGAAATTGCTTGGAAATCCCAACCAAGCTCAGGGGTCACCCTCACCCCTACCTGAGGTTTCATTTTTAACTCAAATTGTACTTGATTCTGTCTATCTGGCTGTTTTGGAAGATCTTTTAATATCCTACCAATTTTTCTGAAGTAGTTTCCCATAGTATAACTGCTCAGGCTTTCTTAAGCACTCTGAAACCTGGGGCAAAACATGAGGTGAAGTTTGCTGAAATGTCAAGTAGACCAACCATCACAGAGAAATTCAGAAGATATATTCAGTTTTTAAATTAAATAGAATCTATACTGTTTTAAAAAATAAGGTACTCTGTATTGCACAGGTAAGATTTTTTTTTTTTGCAATAAAAGGAGCATAATAGAACTAGTGTTCCACTTCATTCAGATAATAAATGTTTACTTGCAGTAGTGCATTTGACTTCACGCCTAGTAAGAACTGAAAACTTTACTGTCCTCTCAGAGTGCTAAGAAGATGCACTTTTTATCGTTTATCTCAGTTATTTCACAGAATGAGACTGACTGTCACAATGCTACTTTCTGGGAAAATAACAGTGAAGAAGGGAGCTGAGTAGGATGAGATCAGCCTGGTGTTTCATGTTTCTTCTTTGGTAGATCCGTGCTGGCTCTGCAGAAGGGCTGATGGTCATGCAACTGCACTTGTGAAAAAATTCATTTTGGTACAGAGATGCAGTACTGTGGCTGGAGACACATTGATAGGAAGGCTTTGGGGTGGTTTGGTTTTTTCCCCTTTTGCTTCCCTGCTTTTTTTGGGTGAGGTTGGAAATTCTCCAGGCACAGCAGGCTGCTCCCCTGTGTCAGGCTTTGCAAGCACACGGATCCCAAACTTGTGTGCACCTTGTCTGGGTGCAGCATTGTCAAAATGTGAATACTGCTTCAGCTTCTCCAGCATCTGGGCTTTGTCCTGGTGGTGCAGGATGGGGGAATATTGTGTAGTTTGTGGTGCTGCAGCAAGTACTGGAAAGAGAGCAGTATCAGCAGAACTGAAACACTGTTTCCTGCTTGATGCAGTTTGGGTTTTTTATAAAATAAAGATTTGAAATACAGCGTGTAGGGTGTGCATCTTGGTATTGGTTGTAGGTGAACATCCAGCTCTAAGTGAGAACAATTTCCAATTCACTGCACTTTAATGCCTCCAGTTTATCATGGTAAATGTATAAAAGAGTTTTATGTAGGTGAAGTGGCTCTTGCTGTTTAAATATCTCCTGGCTCTACTGTGTTCAGCACAACGGGGACTGTGGCTGTTCCAGCCATGCTCTTCAGAGAGAAAAGAGTTGGAGCACAGTGTTACCAGCCCTGGTCCATCTCCTTGAGAAATAGTCTCTTTTTCAAAACGAATGAACTATTAAGAATACCGCTCTGATGCTGAAAGAGAATCAGTCTTTATGTTCTAAATCTAGAAACATTCAACATGGAGGCGAGGGTTAACCGGCTCCTGAGCCGCCCAGGCAAACCCGACCTGTGTGTAGTTGTCAGTCCAGTTCCTCTGGTGCAAGAGTTGTGAAAGCTGGGCAGGTACAAACTGCACCAGCTGTGGGGCTCCCACCTTCACCAGCCAGGCCAGCAGTGCCGAGCCCCAGTGACAGGCAGAGAGGTGAGTGTCACCCTTTGCAGCTTAATTATTTTGTACTGAGTGACTGGATGTGAAGTGCAGAATTACCTGGCTAGCAGGAGCACGGGGAAGCTGAGTGCACAGTGCCTGGATGATCCAGGATGAATGGAGAGTGTTTCCTTTGTAGCTCTGTCTTGCTTCAAGCCAAAAAGGGACTGAACTTGAACAAAAGTTGCATCTGCAAGGTCAGTGGTTGGCATGGATAAGGGGATTGAAGGGATCAAAATTATTTCCCTGCGCCACTGGCTGCAAAACATGGGCTTATGGCACCATTCCTGTCTCTCCTTTTGTGCTCAGAGCAAAGCTTTTTTAATCTTGTGCTGGCTATCTATAGTGCCACACAAACGTGGCAATTTGAAGTTAAATGTTCTATTTCGAGGGCTGCCGTGCACGGTCGGCAGGGCAAGGAGCTGCACTTGGGCTCCTCTCCCCTGCCCACAGCCTGCCTTGCTCTCTCTTCTGCACAGGTTGTCATAGAGAGGAATTCAGAAAATATATATGCATGTTGCAGTGTGCCTGTAGTCTGAATGTGAAGCTTATAGTGTTTGTGGTTTGATATCATTGTGTTACCTTGCCTTTCAACAGATGCTCTTTCTAGCTTCAGAAAAATAAGACAGTAATTGTTTGGCGTTTTGCTGTTTCCCCCCACAGTTTTAAATATAGATTGATTCACCTGGTGCTAGGGTGTCCCTGACCTAACCTGTACTTAGTGATGAGATGATGAAGTTAGGAGCAGCCCAAGTTGGGAAACCAGTGGTAATTCAGATCTGCTGGCTGTTGGGTAGCTGCTGAAGGACTCCAAGCTTGTTCCTTTAACCCCTCCTCTTGCTTGCTGAAGCTGCAGCTTCATTCCTGGGAGCTCTTATTTGTAGAGAGGAGCAAAAGCCCCCAAAGAGTTTCAAGGAGGGTGATGTCTCAAAGCTTACAATGACATCAAGTGCATCAGGTAATAAAATGCATTATTGCTGTTGATGTTTTGGTGGCTCTTAAATGTCTCTTGCACTGCTGTGGAAGAGGATGTGCAGCCTCAAATCCATTTAGCCTGAGCACATACCTGCGCTCAGAGGGAGTGAGACTCAGGATGGTGTGCAGCTAAGAGATGTTTATGGAATCAGTCATACTTGATATAAAATAATTATGATGTTTTGACATCTTGTTAATAACTTGCAGCCATTGGAAGAAATGGAATTATGGCATTCTCAGTCCTTGATGGAACCTTGGCATTTCTTTCAGATTGTAAAATTAAAGAAAAAATGTGAAAGCCATTAAAATAGTTGGATGTGGGGCCTGGGAAAAATGATGGGCTGCTTAATTGAAAAAGTGCTTCATTCCAATTGAAGTTCATTCCAGTTCAGTTCTGGCCATTTCCTTGCATCTGTGATGGAGAAGGAAAAGGGCTGATCCCTCCAAAATCTGTCTGTGAGAGCGTTTTGGGTGTCACTTGGTTCTTCATCTTATCTGTGAATGAAGTGGAAGGAAATCCTAGCGAGCATTAGACATGAGAGAAAAGTCTTGTCACCTGTAATGACTAAAATCCCCTGAAGTGTTGCCAGCGTGTACTTTAGGAATCATATAATTATATGATTATTGAAAGAGACATAAAAGACCTCATGGCAAAAACCTTAGAAAGGGGGAGGGAGGGAGGGAATCCGTATGCAAATAAAGATATGCAGAATTTGCTGTCTCTCTTTTTTTTTCACTAGTTATTTTTCAGTCCAAAGCTCAGTAATTGCTTTTATGGGGATTACTTAATAAAACTGGGGCATGCAAAGGAGGGAGAAATTGTTTATGCCAAGTCACAGGGCTGGCTTGAAGTCTTACGGAGTTGGAGTAAAAATGGATTTTTAAAAGTAAAACTGCAAAGAGGGTTTTCTGCTAAGAGCAAATAGCTATTTGTTGAAATATTATCCTACAATAAAAGTGTTTTGTGGTCTGGCGGTTAAGCAGAGGGGTCCGGAAGTTGAGATAACGGGGTTTTCTTTCTGACTCCGCCACAAGTTTCCTCTCACAGAGCTCTGGGCAAGTCCTTTCATCACTGCCTGTGTCACCCTGGCTGTGCCACTGCTGGGGTACCTGGTGGGAGCTGGATGTGCCACCCAGGGAAACTCCTGCCATCCCTGTGATGTGTTGGAACTGTCCAAGCCTGACGTGAGTGCTGTGTTTGTGCGTCACCAGGAGGTGATGGGAGAGCCTCTGATGTCAAAATCTCCTTGTGCAAACTCCTAGGGAAACGTTTCCCCTCTGCCCCACACCAGGTGTGGGAGAGCCTTTCTTGTGGCATGTCCTGAGCAGTGCCAGGCCCTGCTCTGGGCGCTGCTGATGGTGCAAATGCAGCCTGAGATTTTCCTGAGCTCTAGTTCTCCTCTCAAGGCTAAAATACAAGCCTTGACTTCAGGCTTCTTAAGTTCCCCTAAGCTTCATCAGTCCTTACTGATGCTCTAGATTTATAATCTTGCTTCTCATAGCAGCACTCATTCATGCATTTACTAGGAAACTCTCCTGATGCAGGACAGACATATCTCAAGAGAGGTTTTGTTGCAAGATAGGCAAAAACCGCCTTCCATTTTTTTCTCAGGCTTAACTAAAGCACTTGGTGCATTTAAAAAAAAAGGAAAAAAAAAAAGTCATGCTGCTATTAGTGTTGAGTTACTGAATATTTTGCAAGATCTGCCCAGGATAGAACACCACCACTTAGTCTGGTATTCTAGTTAGGCACTGAATAGTACAAAGTTGTGCTACGAGTTTGCTGGTGCGATTTTTAGCTGAAAATGACAATGGTTTTCCAACCAGATGGATTTTATAACTTGCCTGCCATCAGCTCATCCATCAAACTCCGCAGAGATCTGTACATTTGTGTCAGTGTGCACATGGCAGTGTTGTTGATTACATCAAACAAACTGATAACTCTCTTGGAGCCCTGTTCCCACTCCCTGGGCAGCCCTGGGGTGGGTTTGGCAGTGAGGGGAGTGGTGGGGCTTTGTTCCCAGCCTGTCCCCGTGGGTTCTCGCTGGCAGCGTGGAGCTGAGCTGTGTCCCAGCTCCTGGCCGTGGCTGTGGAGGTGGCTGCAGCTCCAGGGTCAGTGTAACTCTGCAGGGAGTGGACACAGGCACTGGTGTTTCCATTGCTGTTGGTGTTGGGAAGAGGGGTGATGAAACACAAATGAGAGCCTCTGGGCTGCACAGGGTCTGGAACATGGCTTCACACAGCTCTTTCATACTCATACATGACTTTTCTTCCACATTGCTGGAAGATGCTAAGTCACACAGAGGGTGTGGCTTGGAAATTGAAGTTTTAGCTGCATCTAGGCAAAAGTGATTGCAGGACTCAATCAGAAAAGGTTCCCATGTTCATTACTAAGTCACCTCAGTACAACTTTTAGGCTTTTTGCAAGGAAAGATGCTCTTTTTAGCAGCTGTTGGATAGAGGAGCCCCATGTTAACATCAATCTGGTTTGCCCTGGTTAGAAAATGACCCTGTGTTTTGGCAGGGGTAGGACAGGCTGTTTCCAAACCAGAGGTTATGGAACTGCTGTAATGGGGCCGGGGCAAACTAATGTAAACTCCCAGGTGACACCTCAGACAAACAGCTATATGCAGTTGGTTTGCTTGGTAGGTTCCCGAGAATTATTTTTGAAGTTGGACTTTTTAAAAAAAAAAAAAAAGAAAAGGGAATAGTTTACACAAGCTGTTTGCAGAGAAAGCATCTTTGGTTTCTTACCTTCAGCTGTGTTATGTCCTGGGAAACACGTGGATGGGTTGTGGAGTCTGAGTGTGTTGCTGGGTTCTCCTCTGCCCAGGAGATGCTCAGGGTTATATAATTGTAAAGTTGCTGGTCTCCAAATACTGTAGCTCTTGTGCCACAGCTCTGAGTCCAGCCATGCTACTGGACTGTAAGATTATTAGTATTATTTCCTGTGACTGTTAGGACGTGCTGTGCTGCTCAGGTGGAGCAGGCATGTGTGGGTTTCCAGGGGAGGCTCTTCAAGCCTGGCTCTCAGGCAGGAGCGAGGGCTCTGCTTTCCTGATCAGTGCTTCCTGCTTAAAATGTATCCGTGGATTTTCTTTACCACTGCCAAAATAAATGCTGCAGACAGTCCAGGGCCAGGAATGTCATCATCATCAGGTTACTGAGTTTCTGCCTGAAGGTCAGCTAACTGTGACTGCTACTAAATAGCTGTTTGCTGATATGGTGTCTGCAATCATACACCACGTCTGGTGGCACGTTTTCAGTGGAGTTCTGGCATGGAGCTGCGTGGCCCACACAGGGCATGTTTGATGATAATTGTAAGGTTGATACAACCTGAAGAAATACTAATTTGACCTAAAAAAGGACAGAGTATAAACTGTGAGTGTTTATCTGTCTTAAGTACAATGTGCTGGCCATCCAAAATCGAATTAATTTGGTTTGCTGTCCTCCTGTGGCATGGGATGGGGACAGCACCTGGGGTGGTCTTGAGCAGCATGGTGAGATGCTGTAATGCAGAGCATGTGTCAGCATCAGCACTGGTAAATGGGCAGCTTCTGGTGTTTCCTGCAGGCAAATAAAGCTTGTCTTCCCTTGGGGTGCTCCTTGCTTTGTTTTTTTGTGTACTTCTGATTATCTGCTAGTTAACTGCAGGTGAATTTTCACTGTTCAGTGCACTTACCTAGACAAAAAGAAGCAGCTACTGAAGAGGGGGAATAGATTTTTGTCTCAAACAAAAAAAGAATTCTCCTTGTTCTTTTATGTTTTCTTCCTTTTGTGCTCGTGTATGTTAAAATTCCCATTCCATGTTTATATATGTTTAGCAGATGAAGTCACTGGTGTTTTTTCCCAGTACTACCTTTACAATGTTATGAGCATAAGCAGAATGTGATTATTCACTGAGTCTCTGCTGAATACAGTAGGAATAATGGGTCTGTGCCTAAAGCATAAAGCCAGACATATAAAGCATACCATAAGAATACAGACATGGGGGGAAAATGCAAAGTGTAACTTCTTTTACCAATTTTACTGGAGCATTCCAGTACTTATTTTGAGTTAGGGGGAAGTTAATCATGGTGTAAAACTGGTATTTTGATGTGAGGGAGCAGAAAGTGGGGAGAGTGTGGGAGTCCCTTCCCACCATGGGAATCTGTGTTCTCTGGGGACAGTGACAGTGCCCAGCAGTGCACCTTAACTGGTGTGATTCTGGAGGTGAGGAAACATGGGGGGAAAAAATCACCTGGATTTTTGTCTTCATGGGGATCAAGCCTTTTCAAAAAGAACACATTTTGGTATCTTGCACTGTATTCCTGATGCTGATGAAAAGAACAAAAGTAGGCTGTGGAAGATTTCCCACATTGGCTCTGCCTTCCCAGGCAGCTGCTGAACGAGAAACTTTGGAATGTCTTTTTGTAGGTACTTTTCAAGAAGGTCAGAATTTGGGTTGCCACTGAATTACAAAGTAAAACCTTTGCTGTGATGTGCAAAAATGTTTTTGGGCTTTCTCGTTCTTCTAATGATACATTGCCAAGCTTCAAAGTTGAATGAACTTTAAATATCACCTCTGTTTAGCAGCATTTGAACTTTGTTTTCTACTTCCTTCAGCCTCAAAAAAGAAATAATATTGTGTCGTCTTTAGACTATGGCCACTGAAATGGTGTTTGTCTCTATTGTTAAAAAAAGAATGAGAATCTGGGTGCCTAATTACCCAGTGCTGCTCCTTTTAATTTTGGAAGTTCATCCTTTGCCCCTGCTCTTTTTAATGTAGGTTTTCTAAACAGCATCTAAAAATATGTGTCTAAAAGACCTAATTAGTGTTGATATTTCAATATATGAGCTTATAATTCAGCTTTTTTAATAGGGCACCTGGATATCAGCACTAAATATGAAGAAAATCGAACCTATCCCAAAACCGAGTGCATGTAATTTTAATTGGGGATGGGGGAAGAAACAATCCTAAAACTTCAGACTGAATTACTTGTTTGGGCACACTTAGAGCGTGTCCCTGGGAGGGAAGGGGGAAAATGGTATTTAATTAATGCTTTAGTAATACCATGCTCACTTAGCTTTATGGTTTTGGAAAAATTTGCCGAGGCAAAGTCATCCTGGCCGAGGTGGATATCTGTTTGGTTGATATTTTAAGTCTGATACAGCATTGTTCACACCTTCTTGGAATGTAATACAGGAATAAACGGGAAACCCAATCTCCTTAGCACCCTGAGCCACACAGACAGCCATGCTCTGAGACAGGGATTTATTTCATGCATGGTGGCCTAGACATGAAACAAATGTGTAGAAAGGGGAATTATGTAGAATTGAAAGTGACAATTATGCAAACATTCCAGTTGAGGAAGAAGTAAATTCTTCTCTTTTTCCATGTGCTCAGCTTCAGAGTTAATGAGCAGCCTCTTGGGGGTTTTGCTCTGTGTGTTTGTATCTGTCATATCTCTCTCATCTCTCTTGCTTCTTGTTCCTTTTTNGCATGTTTTGCTCCTTTGCACTGCACCTCACGCAATCCCGGTCCATTTCCTTGTAGTCACTACATTTGCTAATTTTTGCTTTTTTTTTCTTTTTTTTTTTTTTTTTCCCTGGTTTGACCTTATTTTCCCTTTTGTTCCATGGAGTCATTCAATCTTTGTACTGCCGGGTTTGTTTACCTTGCCAGAGGAAAATGTTAGCACCCTTCCATTTAGGAGCCCAGGGCTGCTGTGCTCAGGCCCTGGCAGCCCAGCGCCGCGGCCTTCGCTCCCTCCCCGGGCACAGGGACACGGTGACTGATGGCATCCAAATCCCTTTATCCCATTGGTTTTTTGCTTTTAAAGGGAGGAGAAGCTGGTGAGAGAAGCTGTGAAAATAGCTCTGTGTTTAGATGGACACCCTTTTGCAAAGCTAAACAACTTGATCTTCCACACTGCTGGGTAATTCCCACGCTTGCAGAAACAGGGGAAGAGTGAGCAGGGAGCTGGGGCTGTGACCACTTTAATCTGACATAAGTATGTGTTTTTGCTGAAGGGGATGGTCCTTTTCTGCCCTGGCTGCTTGTCCTGATTACCTCCCTTGTGCCAGCACTAGCTTTTATGCTGCCAGGAAAACTAATTCCCTGGTTCCCTGATCTGGCTCACTGCACAGCCACGCAAATGCCCTTCTGGCATGGGGCAGGCAGGATGCAGGGGAGGAGGGCATGCAGAGCAGATGTATATTGATTAAAGAAACCTGCAAATATGGCCAGAGCCTTTGCAGCAGGATTACAGCTACGTGTTCTTCCTGTGTTTCAGGTCATCTTCCAAGTCTGCTGAAATGGGTAGTGTGAAATGATAGCTGTGCTGCATTGACTCTGGTCTTGGTTGGGCTTCTGGTCATATATGGGGTAGTGGGGAGTGGCTGAGGGTAGAAGGGATTACTGGGAAAGATAAAACCTCACTTGCAAGTTAATTGCTCTGAGAACACAGTTTCTACCTTGTTTTCAGTGATTAGTTTCAATGTGACAGGGAGAAAGAGGAGACAAGCTTTTTTGTGCTTGGCTGGTTGCTCAGAGTGGATGAGGTGTCTAACCCTTTAGATGGCAGAAAGTTAAAAGCAGTTCAGTCTGTAAATGGCATTTGTAGCTCTGTTCACACAATAATTCTTCCTTCTTAGCCTTCTATTTTTTCTCCTCCTGTCTTTCTTTCTGTACTGTATCCCATGCATGTGTTGTATTAAGGAGAAGCCTGTATTGGATATTAAATCCAAAGAGTGGGGGAAGAAGGAGCTCTTCTAATCAGTGTCATTTTCCCAGCTGTAATCCCACAGAGGGATTGAAGAAAGTGTCAGGAGGATAAGATCAGTGTTTGAGCCCAGCTAAATGCTGGCTCTGCTGTGTGAAAATGGCTTTAATGGAGCTTGGTTGTGTGGGGAGAAAATTGCACGTAAATTGTGCAAATTTCTCAATAAAAAGCATTTAATTGTGCTAAAAGAGGGGGAGGGCCCCTCTTGTGTGCACATTGGAGACTTGAGTGAGCATAAGTAACCTCTGTGGCACAGCAGTCATTGACCTTGTCAAACCCTGCCATCAGAGGTCATGTGTGGTGAAGTGGGTTGCCACAGGGGATTAGCACATCTGGGCAGAGGGTTTTTCCTTCTGAGCCTGTGCACGCCAGATCCCATCTCCAGCAGCACACATGGAGGGATCAGGGAGCACAGGAGCCAGGGGATGGGGAGGCACCTGCTAGAAGAGCAGGGAGGAACCTGGCTGGAGCCAGGGGCTTTCTTGGCCCCAGCTGCAAGGGAAGGAACACCACACACAGTCTTGGTTACACCACAGACTCCCAGTTCCAATGAGGAGAAGGTGGACTTGAAAATTAACCATAAAACTCCACAAACTTGCCTTGGTAATCTCATAATCAGATAGTTTTGAGTGCAGAACTGTCCTTTTTTTTTGCCCAGGTTTCCATTACAGTTTTGCACGTACAAATGTACTTCTGCATCCTACCTGCAGCTGTTGGTTTGGTGTGAGAGGTATAGTTTTATGCAGGGAGGAGGCTGATGTGCTTATTTACTGGGCTGAAAATATGCAGAGGATGATGTTTTGTTATAAACCTCAGAAGGAATGAGTGGTGTATCGGCTTCCATGCAAGACTTCACAATTACTGTGTGAAGATATTAGGCCCAATTCACAGATGGTAGTGTCTGAAGTACAGGGGAAACAGATAATTACTAGCAACTGATCCATTTGCCTGTGCCTAAAGGAGAGAATATTTAAGGCTGGCTTTCCTGCTTGAATGAAGTGTTTATTAGAAAGCTTGATGCCATGGCATCCTTGAAGTCTAAGCATTGCAGTGTCAGATATTATACAGATCTGTTCTGCTTTGCCTCCTGTGTTCTTTTACAATTCTGTCTTAGTTGAATTAATTCATACCCCAGGAAGAAGGTATTAAAAGAAAACTACCAATACTTCCAGCAGGAATAGTGGGTATCTTAGTAGGCAGAAGAGACATTAAAGTTGAAGCTCTCTGGTCTTTGTGTTTGCCAGTAAGGGATACAATTTGTCACTGATGCCCAATCACCTCCTGGATGAGGAGAGAAATGATAATGCTCTGCTCCTGCCTTTGTTATGAGCCCCTAGCATGAAGCTGTAGTTGGTTGTAGTTACTATAAGACTGGGTGCTGATGGGGTTTGATATTTGTGCTAAATTTTTGCTAGGCAGGAAAATGAGAGTTGTGCAAATTTACGAGTTATAGAAAGCACAGTCTGAACAGCATCAGGAAAACGATGCTGAAGGCTGGTCCTTGGAGATTCTTTGTTCAGGAGGTTCAGGCTCACAAGTGGTGTTGGTGACACCACAGAGATGCAGCCCATGCTGGGGTTTTCAGCACTGGTGGCTTCGTCAGAGGTTACACAGTTCCTACTAAGAAGTGTTCAAGGCTGCTGGGCATGGGTGGTTTTTTACAGTCACCTTTAGAATTGTGCCTTGACTTTCTGCCAGGAACTGTGAGGCACAGATGAAAGTCTGGGCCTGTGTCACAGTAGTGGTGGAGATCTGGATGGATCTGGATCTGTTTTGGCACTTACTGTACCATATTGCATCTGAAATACCAGGTTGGACTTGGAGAATTAAGTGGAGCAATTATGAAGCAGAGGGAAAAAAACCCACTTATGTGGTGGCTGTGATAAATTAGTCATTTTGTACCTCCAAATAGCCAATTATTCCTCTGACTGGCTTTTATCTGACCAATTTGCATGTGCAGTCATGGTAACTGGTTTGCAGATCAGGTGCAGAATTTCATGTGGATCTGATGTAGCGTTTTCGTCTTGCTCCCTTGGAAGCAAAACACATGGATGAGGGGTTCTGTGTAACTCATTACTGTTAGCTGCTTTGTTTTTTCACTCTCAAAGCTTCTTCAGACTTGAAAGAAACAAGATGGCTCAGTCTTGTAGGTTGGTGGTTTTTTTTTGTTTGCTTTTTTTTTGTTTGTTTGTTTGTTTTTTCTAGTATCAGACTAGACCATGTAAAGTGGTCCCAGCTCCATAGAAGCTGCAGCATAAATTTCATTTGTATTGGTGTTCTTGGCTGCACCTTTTGAGAACACATTGTTTGAGGGCTAGGAACTCACTGGAGTGTATTTCAGAAGAGATGTGAAAGGAGAAAAATTTTTAAAAAGCTGAAAGAAAGAAGGAAAAATGAACTGAAGCAGCTTAGAGTGACCAGGGGTGAAATGGTGCCTCACTGAAGCAAGTGTCAAAACTCTGTCCTCTCTGGTGCCAGATTGCCATGGCTGCTCTCTGATTTTGATGTGAAGCTGAAAATTAACAAATGGTAGTAAATTTAATATTGTACACCTAGAGAGCTAAGTGAAGTCTTAATTTGAAGAGTATTAATTATTCAGGTAGCTGAATTTTACTAGTAGGTTACACATAAGCTCTGTTTCTGTCAGGGATTTGTGTCAATTTAGCGTGGTGTGGACTTTGTAGAATCTCTGATGTGAACAGTATTTGAAGTGGAGAAATGGTATAAAATATTTGCCAACAACCACCCAGCTTTTTAAAGCTTCATTCCTTCAAATAAGTCAGCGTTTTTAAAAAACAAATAAAACTGAGTTGCAAGTACAATAATAAGTATCTAAAGCTGGGGTTTTTTATGTAGGCTCCAGCAATGCAGCTGTAGTTACCTTGGTCTCCAGTGCTGCTAAAGACAAATTAAGCTAATAAAACAGTATCTTGCAACATCATAACAAATAAATGGGCTAATCTGTATGCAAGTTTCTTGCTACACCAAATTTACACTGCCTGAGCATTTCTTCTTTTGGTGAGAGGTAGAGGTTTTTGTAAACATAACCTTTTCAAGGGTCTGTGGAACAATGCCTTGTCAATCATTCAGGATGTAGGGATTGAAGATTGCATGAGAAGAAGTATTTTGAGGAAATTATATGTTTATTTTCTTGTGACAGCTTCATGTTAAACTGAAGGCAGGTTACAGGGAGGCAGCTGTATCCAGCTGCCTGGTGTTACACAATTCCATTGGTAGCTGAAGGAGTTCCCTGGTTTCCATCATGTCCCAGCTAGTATATGATCAGTATAAAGTGCATGTGGGTGCACATCATGTGTGAGCAAATGTGCTTTCTCTCCTCTATGTACTTAAAATAGTTGGACCTGTCTTAGGTTGCTTGTAAACTCCTGCTTGTTCCTCCTGTTCTTTTGTATTGAGCACTCATGGCACTGTCAGGTTTTTTGTTTTTTGTTTTTTTTTTGAGTGGAGCAGCACCTGTGAAGTGTCCTGGTCTTGCATAAAGCCTTCCATTAAAATAATTGCAGGTGGACAAGCACCTAGCTTTAAATTCTCTGAGCTGTTTAAACTTGTGAGTTTTTTTACATCTTGCTTATTGAATTATCAGGGTGTAAGTTTTATTAAAACTGGGTGTGAAATTTAATTTTTGCAAATAATTTTCTCTGCAGTAGCTGCTGAAGAGCCCTTCCAAAGCACTTTCAGCACAGCTTGGGGCAAAGCTGGAAAAATCAGAGTTGAAAATTGGGGCACGTCACTTTCCCCCCTCTCTAGATAAGTTATTTAATCTCTGTCCCTCTGTTTCTTCTGTAAAACAAGGATAACTTATCTCCTTTACTTTACTGCTTAGTAGTTGTAAACCCTGCAAGCAGGATCTTTTTGATAGGGAATACATTAAGATTAAAGTACACGGTGTTTTGTTCTGAAGAGTTTGAGGATGAAATTTATAGGCAACTGTAAGCTGCATGTTTGCTTATGATAAAATTGGGGGATGAAGTATAAAGGAACAGACATTGGTACTGGCTGTGTAACTTGCAGCTTTACAGTACAAACAGCCTCTTGTTTGTGGTGATAAAGGCAAGAAATCCAGTGTATTCTACCAGCTACAAATAGCTGCATGGGGTAGAGCTTTGCACTCTGTAAAAATGGTTTTTTTCTCATTCTCAAATCAGTCTCTCAGCTGTTCCTGCTAAAAGGTCCTTTCTCCACTTGTTTAGTGACTGTGAATTTTTGTTAGTCTAACAGGAAAAAGCACCTTTTGCTGCTGAACATCCTTCAGCCATTGCTGTCCTCTCCTCCCCCTCCCTTTTCTATATTCTGAGGATTTACTTTCTGAAATTCCCCCCAATCCTTGGGCTTAATCAGCTGGAAAGTGCAGACAGCAGCCTGGCAAGCAGTAGGTAGCTCTGGATGATCATCCTTCTCCCAGCCCCTGCTGCCTGCCCTGCTTGGCTCTGCAGAAGGCTCATGGATTGATGGCTCTGGAGCACGTCAGAGTGCCCTGCAGAGCAGAGCCCCTCCCCTGCATCTGCCCTTGGGATTTCTGACTTGTCTTCCAGGGCTCTGCCAAGTCCAACAGCAGCCCTGCTTTGTTTTTCCCACCTCCCAGCTCTTCTGGATGTTGTGTATATATTGGGAATGTTGGGGAGGGGGGTGAGTTTTGTGTGGATGATGAAGAATTTTGGAGAGGGAAATTGGCTTGGTAGCCTTGGGATGTGTTTTTATAACTAACAACTGGAGATGTCTCTTCACTTCTCTCTGGTAGATCCACTGTCTTAAAGCTTTTTGGTGACAAGATTCAAAACTGATATTTAATCTTTGACAAGAGGAAAGATGAAAAACTGAAAGATCATTTCTGCTCAAGATTGTACATTTAGATATTTCTGGATGTGTGTCTGTGGGTTGTTCTTCATTCCCAGCCCCTTCCACAAACACAGCTCATCATCTTGTGCCATTGGTCATTCCCTTGTGGTTTTGAGCCAGAAAATCTCAAAGGCTTTTCATACCTGCTTAGAGGACTTTTTAATAATAATGGGACACTGGGATGGGTGTCCTGGAAAGCTTTTCAATGGTGGATCAAAATCTAAACTAAAATTAAAACCAAAAAAAACAATAACACCCAACACCAAACCCACCCAAACTGTGTAATGCATATAATGAAGACTGTGAGCCATTTGGTTCCCCAGAATTCACACTGGTGCACTGTTCAACCTGTGGTGTGGGTTAGATACCCCTAGGAGAGGTTGTCTAGTACAAGCCTTAGATCTTGCAAAATGAGCAAATCATGGTTTAGGCAGGTGTGTGAAAGGCTACTTTAAAAAGAGCAGAGGGCCACATTAACAGGGTTGTAGCTGGGATAATCAGGAGAGTTATGCATGGAGCTGCTGTAGTGATTGTTGCCAGGTCTGGTCTGCCTCCCTTTACCAGAGAATTATATCCATAGCATGGTATTAACGTGTTTACATGAAATCAGGGTGAGTCTGGGCTAGGGCACTGCCTCTAGACCCTGCCAGAGCTCTAGATCATTGCCTAAAGAGGGGATTTTGCAGTGGCAGAGGACCATCAGGGGGAAAACTTTCCTTTGGGACTGTATTCCTGTTATTTTGTTGATATTTTTTCAATAAACTGCAGGAAAAAGCAGCAGAATACCCAGATATAGAGAAGCAGGTGGCTGGTCTGTGGGTCAGTGGCGGGGTTGTATTATGTTCAGTATTGTTACTTGGTCATTTTATTTTTTCCTCTGCATTTTGTTGAATTCTCCATCTCTCCATGTACATCGTAGATGGGAAAATTGCAGGCAGAGTTGCACAAAGCTGCCTTTCTTGTCGTTTCTGCTTAAATCTCACGTGACAGTTGGACAGAAGCTGTTTTCACTGCTTGAAGTGAGGGGGAGGTGAAATGGGTGGTGGATTTCTAAAGAAAACTATATATACTTGTTTTTCTGCATGCAGGCAGCTTGTGTTTGTGGTGGTGTGGGCAAGGAAGCCCCTCATTACACAATCTATATTGGGTCTGTAGTGGAGAGAGCTTGATTTCCTCCTGGGTACAGATTTATCTCCCCTGTCAATTGAGTTTGGATACCCCTGTGGAGGGGATTTATTCTGCCTTTCCTTCCCAACCTGTGAGTGACTGCTGGGGGAAATGCATGCAGTGGGAACACAGGGTGCAATTTGCCTTTTTATTTTTTTTTTCTTCCTTTTTTTATTTATTTCTGCTTTCCTCTCTTTTCAGTGGAGAGTAGGTGCAGGGTGGAGATGTTTCCAAACCACATTAATTGGTTGTGACGCCACTCGGCCTCTGGCCAGAGCTGACCAGCCAGGGCCAGTCATCACCCCTGTGGCATGGCCAGACCAATCTGGGCTTGCATCACAACCGAGCCCTTCACTCTCAGGAGGGTTGGAAAAAACACAGTTTAGCTGTGGCTGGATTTCCTGGCTGGGATGCAGGAGCTGCAGCACTGTCTCCCCAGACTGGGGCTGGTGGGTTGGTGACTTGTCCCAGCAAACTGCAGGGAGTGGCAGGGCTGTGCTTCCTCCATCTGCTGCTGCCTCCCCAGGGCTGTGCTGCTGGGGTTGGTGAGGCTCCAGAGACACCTGGGTGTGCTGGGGCACCCATGGGGCACCCTGTGACTGAAAACAAGGGCAGGGAGTCCAGTTAGAGGAAATACTGAAAGGATGGAGAACTAGCCATGCTTGACCCCCACACCCATCGCCTCCTGCAGCCTGAGGTCAGTGGCTGGCAGGAGGACTGACTCACCCCTGGTTCCTACTGAATAAAACCTTCCGACTGCAGTCTCAGAGTGGAAGTGGAGCTGGTCCTGGAGTGCTGGAGTTCCAAGGAACTTCCTTGGAAGCCAGCCTTCCCAGCAGCAGCACAGTGCCAGGCAGCTGTTCATGAGGAGCTCTGTGAGGTCCAGCAAGCCAAGGAGAGAGGAGTGGTCCTCTGGTGGCCCTGTGGCTGCTGTTCCTCAGGCTGGGCTGAGATGAGCAGACCTGTCCTCAGTGTGTTGTTTAGTGTTAGGAGCAAGTCAGGCTCTGTCCTGGTTTCTTGAGGCCACAAAGAAGTTTTGCTATGAGAGGTCAGGTGAGCTGGGGGCACTGCTGCTGGGCTTGGCCAGCTTGGCTACACAGGTCTGCCCCTCCTGTTGCTCTTGCAGCAGCTCTAAGGGACTTAAACCTCAAATTTTAGTTGGTGTTTTAAAATCATGCACTCATCAGAATAGCAGTCAGGGCTGGGATACAATACAGTGCTGTATGGGGGAAAGAGAGGAGCAGTTCCTGGGTATTACACACCCAGGTTGTTTTTAGTATGATATTCTAGATGTCTCTAGGGGCAAATAATTTAAAATACATTTACTTGTTGATTTAAATCTCTGCATCCATGGACTTTGGGCCAGTTCAGGTCTAAACCAGAGGATTTCTTTTGTTGCAGAAACTTCTTTTTTCTCATTCCACCACTTTGTTCCCTCTAGGAGTGTGGGGATGCCCAGCCAGGCTCAGCTGATGTGACATGGGTCAAGCAGTGAGCCTGGCTTTGGGTAAAGGCTGTGAGCAGAGAATGTTATCCCAGGCTGGCATTTGTGCTCTCTGGATTCATGGGGACACACGGTGTACAGCGGGAACGGGAGGGAGAATGAGCCCCATTGTTTGCCAGGGGATAATGTCTGCACAGTGTGAAAGTCAGCTGGAGACTTGGCACAACAGAATTGCAGTGTGCACTCGCACGTGGTGCAGGGAGCCCTCGGCACAGCCAGCACTTCCCTCTGCCTGCCTGCCTTCTGGTGTGCTCAGCACTTATGCAGGGTCTCCTATGATATTTAATAGGAAGGGTGGGTGATCAGGTTTAGTTTGGGTTGCTTTCATGCATGTCTAGAGAAAACAACTTATAAAAGAAGGAACGAAGGTCATCTCACACACATGACAAAAAATGTGGCAAAAAATACATTGCATCAATTTTCTTTACCACTGTGACTTTATTGGGCTAGAGAGGAAATGGGAACCCAGGAAAGGTATATTGAAGAGGTGACTTTTTGGAGTCAAAGGGAAAAACAATTTCTCCAAAAGCTTACAGTTATGTATTAAAAGTTGTCACCTGCCTACCCCTCTCTCCGTATCTTTCTCCTGTTGTTTTTTCTGCATCAATCTCATAGACCGTTTTCCCCCTGGCTTATTTGCTGACTCTAGATATGTGGTACTTGTCTGTTCTCTCTGAATTCTGTTCTCCTTGGCCATCTGAAAAAGCTGTCCTTTAGCAGGCAGCAGCACTGAGCAGTAGAAGCACAGGCACATGTGAGTGAACAGCTGAGCAGGATTTGAGTGTTGTTGCTTGTTTTGAGAAATGGTGATCTTTCCCCTGAAGGACTGAGCTCTCAGATCTGAACCTGGCAATCCCCCTAAATTGGACTTGGCTTTCTCTGGGAACTGTAAAACCAGCAAATTTTCAAAACCTCCTGCTAATGGCTTGCTGAGTGAAGATCAATAGAGATGCCTAGAGGAGCCAGGCCTGGAGAAAGAACATATAATGCAAGCTGCCTGATTAATTTGCTCTGGAGAATAAAAGCCTTCAGAGATGAGAACAGGGTATAAAATAAGTAGTTATAGACTTGCTATCCACTGAGTAGAATATGTTAACTTCTTTAGTCTGGTTAAGGGTTTCCAGTATTAGTTTTGTAGTAGCATAGTGTAATTTAGTGTGAGAGGGAATAGCAGAGTGTGGATGAGACCCCTGCCTGTTGCTCTGCCACCCAAAGCCACCTTTACTTCTAATGCATGTGTTGTGTGAGCACAGGAAAGGAAATGTGTTGGCTTCAAAACTGGAATATGTATCTGCTTCTAGTCCTCAGAGCAGGTTCATGATTTCTGGTGTCAGTGCAGGAGTTTAAACAGTCCTGGCTGTAAACAACAATAAGAAACTGTTTTCTTCCCTTTTGGGCAGTTTCAGTCTGTATTTAAACACAGTATTTCTTCAGGAGAATTAGAGTCATCTCTGTTCTCTGAGTCACGTTTAACCATCTTTGTTGGGCAACCACATCTGGGGTGGAGTGTGCTGTGGGTGAGCTGCTGGGTCCCACAGTTGAGGATGGGCAGTGAACAAAGCTGCCCTTGGAAGTGTTTGCATGTTTGCTTCTCAGCAGCTCCTAATTCAGATGACTGCTGCCTTCCTGAGCCCAGTGACTTGCATGCTTGTGGTGTTGTTTCAGTGCTGTTCTTCTTGATGGCCCCAGTTAAGAGACAAGTCGGTTTTCCAAAAGAAAAGAACTTTAAAGGCTGTTTTCTTGCACGCTCTTCCTGTTGCCATGATGCCTATGCTCAGACCGTTGCTGGTAAAGAAAGGAAATTGGGATTTTGGCCAAGACACTGTTCCTAATATTTTCCCTCTGTTTAGAAAGGTTTGTTAATCACAGGTGTTCAGAACCCCCAATAAATATCCTGGTGGTGTTTCGCCAGCAGCAAAGGTGTGGTGGTGACTTGACTAGATCCTGGAGTGATTACTTGGGCTTCCTGCACTACTGTGTTTCCACTGAGAAGCAAAATGTTATCCTAAAATCTTGTTTTCATGTTTGTTCTCAAGCTACTTAACATGCATGGTTTATTTTTAGAGAAAACAATGTCAGCCAGATTTGTGCTAATTGTTGGCAACAGTATGTTAGCCCCTCAAATGCTGACAGGGAGACAATGTTTGGTGATTGCAGCCATGCAAAACTAAAAATGACTTTAATTAAACAATCATGAAGTATACTTTTCAATGTATGAGTAAAATAGTGTGGTTTTTGGATTGGAGTTTTATTTATGTAGCTTTTTTCGCTCAGTTGATTGCAGGTGTTGTGTGACAAATTGGATCTCATTGTGTTCTGCCTTTAATTATTATTCCTGAACATATGAGAAAGATGAAGACTGTGACAAGTCCCTTTCCTTATGACCCCTCCCCTTTGCTAGCATTGTAGCTGCTCTCTGCTTTAATTGCATTTATTTGTGGGTTTTGTTTGGTTTTTAATTTGCTGCCATAGGGTGTTCAGTGGCATTTCTTTGGTTGCATTTTCACAGATCTCTCTTTTCTCATTTGAATGTTTAAAGGCCTTGGCTCACTTTGTAGTGCTGGGGCTCAGCTGAGCTACAAACACTGATTTTTCTTGTTTTGTGTGTGCAAGCAGAGCACATTGGGCCAGTTTGTGGGGTGCAGCACAGGTGGGTCCCTCACCTTCCTCTGCTGGGTCTGGAGGGGCCCAGCAGGTTTGATGGCTTTGTGAGTCCCCAAAGTGTTCTTTTTGTCCAGCCATGAACAGCACGGTGCATTTCTTGCCCCTGGTGTTCTGCTCTGTCTCAGGCATGTTCTGAAAGCCCCTGGAATCCTGCTTGGCCTCGGGAAGAAGAGCAGCACTTGCTCTCTGAGGACACACAAATAGTTGCTGTGTATCTGGTGCAATTACCAACTGACTAATTTGGGAGTGTACTTAGGCACCATGTGGTTTATTGTCAAGTTTCATTATAATTTCACAAAATCTTAATAAGAAAGTTTGGGAAGGGGGAAAAAAAAAAATCCCCACAGCTCAAAAATCCCTACAGTCGGGAATGATAAATGTTCTCTAAAGTAATATTATTAAATTCATTTTTAATTTAATTTTTCTTTAAATCTGAATATGCTTGTAGAAGTTGATGCTTCTGACTCTAGGGAGGTTCTTGTTAGCAGCCTTGGGGGGTCCTGTTGATGGCAATTGTAGTAAATGAATTTTAATAAATATGAAATTATGATTCTGTTCCAATTCTCCTACCCTACTGAAATACAATTGTGATTTGGCTTGGAACACACCCTTTTACTTTTGTTTTATAGAATAATGAGGCTTATGGGGCTGTTTTTTCTCATTTCTCTTCCTTGAGAAATCAATTATGTATTTTGTGTGGTGCCAGAGTAAACAGTGCATTCCAGAGCAGAGCAAAGAGCACAGCAGCTTGACTCTAATTCCAGTGTTGCATCTTGTCTACCTTAAATCTCTAGCCATTTTAAAACCACTTAGAATTAATTATTGAGCTTTAAAGCGCCCCTTCTCTTGTGCCTGCCTTCAGTAGCCAGCAACAGAAAGGAGGATTGGATATAAATAAATGGTGTTGCATTGCATTCTCTGGTTTGAAGACATCTCTTTTTTCTCTTCATTTATAACCTTTCAAGTGGAATTGCCTATTGAAACGTGACTGTTGGTGTTGAATCAAGTGGCAGGGCTCCATGAGGCTTCAGAGTGCAGTGCAGTGACAGTGCAGAGGAAATTAGGTGTTTCAAAGAGCTGAACAAATTAGAAGGCAGAGAGTGCTACTTACGGCATATTAAAATAGGAGTTTTAAAGGGCCTTTGAACTTGTTTTTCAGTGGCTGGGTCAGAAACATGCTGCTTAGCCTGACAAAACTGCTCTTTCCTCTTTTGTTTGCTTGCATTGCTGGGTCTAGGGGAAGCAAAGGAGGTTTTGTATAAGCAAGCTTGTCGAAAAGCTTAAATCAGTTGGGTTTATTGTTGGTGTTTCCTAAATACTCTCTAGCACTGGTCATGTATTTCTTAATTCTTACTTTGCTGTGGTGGTTATTAAATCCTTTTGCCTGCTGCAACTCAGACCAGGTCTAGTGTGTCTGCTGTTGGTTGCTGGAGTTTTTTCCAGAAGGTAAATGTATTGGTGGTCATCCTCACCACCTTCAGCAGTTGCTGTGTATACCTGTTCTAACCCTTGTATCCCTCCTCCCATCTCTCCCCTAGAATGCCAGGCTGCCTGCTGTGGCCATCTTTGATGAAACAGCTTTTATTTTCATTCTGTACTGTGAGAAACTGCTCCAATTTTAGTAATGTAGTGGGTAGAAACTAAGAAACTACTTGGAGGAAACGTAGCGTATCCCAATTAGCCAGAAGAAGCAAGAAGAAAAACATTGAGAGCAAACCCAAGCAAGCAGCCAGGAAAGCCAGCACTGTTTATTTTTGGCAGGAGCTGCTGAATGGAAGCTGCTTGTAGTTAATGCTGTTGGTGGCAAGATGCAGCCAGGGTCAGGTTACAGCTCGGATTCAGTGACCAGTAAATGGTTTTCCTTTTGCTCTCTCCTGCTTTTTTCCCCTTCTCTTCCTTTTGCATAGATGTTTGGAGGGCTTCTGTGGCCCTGGGTGCCCTCGGAGGAAGGTGCTGGGCTGGTGAAATAATCTGCAGCGAGCCCAGCCAGCGGCTGTTGCACACTGGCGAGGCTCTGAGTGTGCCCCTTGTGCTGCTCCTGGCACAAAGAGTGCTGCTTGTATTTCAAAGCAGTGCAACAGAAAACTTCACAGGGACAGCCAGACTGGGCCAGTGCAGTGACCTGGGCCAGCACAGCTTTGGCAGAGGCAGCAGGAGCTGCTGCAGTGGCCACAGAGGTGGTGCAGAGGGCCGGGCTGCCATCAGCATGCACACAGCGTATTAAACAGATCATGTCGTGTAATGCCGGGGTTTGATCACAGCCATGGGCAGGAATGAAGGCTTTTGAGATGAGTGAAAAGCCCTGATGGAAGATAAATAGAAGAATTCCTTAGAAAACAATAGGGAGATCTGCTGGAGGATGGAAAATGTATTTGCTGGTGGGTGGAAAGAGCCCCTTCCTTTTCCCTCTGTGCATCCTCTACTGTTGTTGCCCCTCAGCCTCTCTGTAGCTCTCAAAGCCACTTTTTGTTTGCTTCTCTCTGGAATCTTAAAAGGAGATAAAAGTTACACTAAAAAATCAACTCCACATCAAAAATAACCAACCCCCCTTTCAAACACAAGCAAACAAACCCAACCACACACAAGCAACAACAAAAAAAAACCCAAACAGTTTTAAAACTGTTTTGTGTTCTCTTTCCTGTCAATTGCTCTATTGCTTGTTTTCTTTCCAGGAGGAAAAAAAAACCCCAAAATATAATTTGTGTTCGTTTGTAGATTAGAAGAAACTTACTTCCCTCGAAACAGAATATGGAGTAGATGTTTAAATATAATTTTGCAAGGTAAATAGTTTCCCTCAGTCTTCACTTTAAATACTCGAATTCCCTGTTTTACAGTTTCTGGATTGAAGCAGCAGAGAAAATTCCCCCACCAGCATCCTCTGAACTGGGAGCAGAGATCTGTTATCTAACCCACAGTCTGGCATGTTTATTAATACCTTTTGCTACAGTGTTACAGTTCATTAACACCATGTTGGGAAGTTTTAAATCCAGACAACAAATACTTTCTGATTAGAGTTAAGGGATAGCTTGTTGCAGCTGTAATCTTCTGTTTTGCTGTAATGGTTTTAAAGTTTAAAAAAAATTGAAAAAGCTTGCATTTCTACAGAGTTTCTGTGTGGCAGAACTGTTGGAAAATTGGTCATCTCCTGGCAGGCAATGTCTGTGTTATTTTTCCTTCTCCTCCCCACAATCAATGATTATAACTAGTTTTCTCCTTATGCTGTGGTTCCCTTTTTGGTGCCTGTGTAAGAGTTCAGATGTGGAATACAGCATTACTGTATGTCTGTGTGGAAGTGCAGAATTGAGATGCACTGGCTGTAGTGCTGGGGAGCCCCACTGCATTTTTCATATTCCCATTTAGTGAGATGCAAAGATTAGCTGCAGCTCAGCCATCCTGCAGCATTTCTGGAAGTAACTGAAAATCCATCTAATTGCAAAGCTCAAGGCTAATAAAAAGCACATATGTGCAACTCACAAAAGAGAGCAGCTAAAGATTGGAAGGCTATTGTTATCTTATCTCAGTGGGGAAAAAATTAAGGATGTCTTTGGCTCAAATTATTCTCTTTGTCTCCCTAGCTGTGAGAATCAGTAATGACCATCTTCCTGCAAAACTGGTGTTTTAAATTATCTCCTTCTTGTCACTGGGTGGTCAGTGCACTGCTGAGGTGGGCTTGGTGGCTGGTGTGGGTGAGATCTCAGCTGAGATTTCAGCTTCAGCAGAGGCTCTGCAATTTCAGACCCCTGAGTGTTTATACAGTGTCCTCTTCATGTTAGTGCTGGGATCCTAATGTGCATTTTTGCTAAGGTTAGGAAGTCTCACCTTGTGAATGACACCCTTTAGGTCCTGGGGGCTCCTGCTTGACTATGGTCACATAGATGTTGGTAGAGCTACACTTGTTTGATGCATACATTGAATTTAAACTGCTTTGGTTGTAAACTGAGGGAAGGAAGGGCAGAGAGTAAATGATCTATTGGTATGTTTCCTTCAATGCACATACCTGTCCCAGAGATGAGTTTCCAGGCAGCAGCTCAGTGAGTTGGTTCACTTAATTCAAATGTGTCCCACCCCTCCCCAAATGGTGGGACTAAACACCAGCTTGAGAATTTAAATATTGAAACTATTGATTTTTACTTCTGTAAAAAAAAAAAAACAACTTGAATTATTTCCTCTTTAAAGGAAACATTGAATCTCTGGATGGAAATGGTTGGTGTGTATTTCTGGAAAAAACAATTTGCTGAGCAGTTCCCAGCAGCTACATTTGTTCCTCTTGGAGCATCTGACCTGAAAGGTCTTGCAGGGGAATCTAATGCTCCTGACTGGGCACACAGATATTCATGTACTTAGGAACTGAGTTTAAATTTTAATAGACAAGTGTAACTGTTGAGAAAGCAGATGTACTACTTTTAGTTGAGTTGTGCAGAGACTTCTCACATGTTTACAGTTAAGGAAGTGGGAAGTCCCATGGGAGGTTGGGGGAAATACTTGGAAACATGCTGTGGCTCTCTGCTAGATCAAGGCTAATGCTGTACTCATTTTTTAATTTTAATTCTACTAACATTTTGCTAGCCAACCTCCCTAAAATCTGCAAGAAAACTGTACAGCAGTGCTTTTAGTTAATTTCTTATTCACAAGACCCTGGAGCAATTCCTAGATGTTCTGATAAGTTGTTGAAATGACTCCCATTTCATTGCTGCTGACATAAACTTTGCTAGTGAGACAAGAACACAAGAATTTGCTTTAGCCAGTGTTTGAATGGGCCACCACAGTGTCCCTGTGACAGCTGACCCCAGACTGTGACAGGGTGGCCCAGCTGCCTGTTCTCCCCACGTGTGTGTTGTACCAGATCCCATCTCTTGTCTGGGCTGAGTCAGGAGTTTCCCTGTCCTCCTGCACAAAGCCCATAGTGCAGCCTTCAGGAAGTGACAGCTTTGAATGTGGTTTGCCTTCTTAAAAAAAAAAAAAAAAAGTCCAATTGCCATATATTGCAGTTATCCTCTGAAGAGGAATAAACCATACTGCAGTGTTATAAATGGGCCTGTGTAATCTTTTCATTCCCTTTAGCGAGCTTCACCCACTCCTTGGAGCAGAGGGGAGCCTTTCTGCTGGCCACCGCTCAAAGCACTCTTGGGCCTTTTCAGGGTGGAATTAAGACTTCAAGAAATGGTGCAGTTTGTTGGCAGGAAAACACAGTGATGTTGTGTTCTCTGTGAGCACCTTCCCTCATTCCTCCAGCAGCAGTCCCAGTCCCAGAGCAGTGAACCCCAATGAACTTGAGTTTTTTCAGGTTCCACGGTTTGAGGCCTACGTGTGGTAACTGTGAGATGGACGTGTGTGACAGCCACATAGGAGCAAAACAAGTACCTCAATCAATTATGGTAATAATTGATTATAATCAATTATAATAATTGATAATAATCAGGCAGTCTTCAACTCAGAGCAGCACTGGTACACTGCTTTGTCTGGGCGCTGCTCTGAGTCAAAAGTAGATGGAGAGTGAGCTGCTAGAGCTGAAATAAGTAGGAGCAGTTGTTTTTAATTTGCAGCAGGTAAAATAAAGCTTTGACTACTTAGGTTCTTGGGGGTTTTGTTTCATTTTTTTGCTGGGATTTTCTCTTGGTGTCAGTGGTGTGTGTTCTGGAGAAGCAATAGGGTCCATTAATAATTGAGGAACGTGCCCAGCATTGGTTTTGGTTGAACTGCTTGTGTTCAACCAAACAGTGTTTGTGTTCAAGGGCCTTGTACTGCACAGGGTGATACAGTGTGTTTGGGGAAACCGAGGGTGTTGGACTGGGCAGGGAGGTGCAGCTCTGTCTGCAGCTGTGCTTGCTTTGCTGCTGAAGACAGTGCAGCTTCTCCCCTGGGGAGCCCGCAGGCTGTGTGGGTGAGCTGCTGCTCCTGCCTCTGATCCCAGAAGGGAGAGTGTAGGCTTGGACTTGAAGGAACTTGTCTGCCATTGCAGGTTGAACTTGGTGGTGTGATTCCTCTGCCCACCGACTCCGTGGAGACTTTCAAATATACTTTCTGCACAACTCAGACTTTCAAATATACTTTCTGCCAATTGTTTTGTTTTCGCAGCAAGTGTTGTGGCAGGGTCTTGGTGGATGAGGGTTTTTTTGTGTCCGTGACTCCTTCAGGCTTGCATTTGGAAGTGTGTCTGAGGTGGAAGGCAGTGGAACACAGTGAGGGTTATTTCCCTCCCACCAGTCTTTGAGCAGGTTGGGTTTGATGGCTGAGGAAATGACAGTCTGACTTGTCTGTAAGGTCAGTGGGATCCAAGCACTTTCTGTTAAATCTCTGTTTCTAATATTTTCTGAAGTTCTTGAATTCAGTCCAACAGTCATTTCCTAGTTTGTCAGGAAATTATTTTGCTGCTTTATTGAATGAACTGCAAAATAATTCCGAGGAGGGGAAAATGTCTTAAGGAGAGTCTCAGCAATGCTTTAGCTGCTGGTGTCTGGTAAAACTGTGTAGATCAAAGGTACCCATCCAGCTTTTTTATCCTTATGGCTTTCAGCAATGATATTAAATTGATTCTCAGGCAACTGGAAAATGCTGGGTGGAAGTTAATCAATAAATGCACAGCAATATCTCTTCATCCATACCAGCAGGACCCTGGTTGATGGAGGAGCTGCTTTAGGTCTGTTGAACCCTGAATGCAGCAGAGCAAAAAAGCCTGTGACGCTTTTCCTACTCAATGACTTAAGTGGAAGGTTTATGAGCTGGGTTGAGGATCTTTTCCTTAATCCTCCTGGGCTGCTGTTTTGATGTTGGGTCATGGCTGGGTTTGGTGTTGGCCCTTCACAGTGTACTTTTGTCTGGACCTGGCTCTGGCCTTCCACCTCTGTGGCCGATGAATAAAAAACAGCACGCAAGGAATATCATGTTTTACATCAGTGTCAGTGACTTAATTTACAATATTATGGAAACAATATCTCTTAGTTTTCCTTTCATGGGTCATACTTAATATTTACTTTATTATGTGTTCTCTGATAGTGTCCCACCCTCTTGCTGCATAACTTGTTTTCCTGGAGGCTGGACCTGCCTCTAGTTGAAAATATTGCCAAGCAAAAACTAAATAGCTGGCTCAGATGAACTGCTAGAAAATGTTTCTACTAAGTCTGTGTAGGAGGATAGAAAGGGAGAGGCTGTATCATGGCTGCGGAATAATGTAGAAATCATATGCTAAGTAACTTCCAGTAAGTAGTAAACTTTTTCACTAAGTTGCTATTAAGAAATATGAAAAAGTGACACAATAATAATGCACTTTGAGTATTGTCCTCCTTCTCTGCTCTGGCCAGGCTTCTGCTCTGCCTGCCAAAGCCCAAGCTTCATATAATAGATGCTTTCTTAAAATAAAGCTGTATTGAAAACCAGTGAGAGGCTTTAGTGATACTAAACCCCCACCCAGTTATGAAATGCTCAAAGGGGTTTTTGTTTCTGTGGGGCTTTTTTCCTGTTGTGGTAAAACTGATAATGTGATTGGGGAAATTAGGGAAGGGGGTTGGAACTTGAATATGTGTTTTAGAAGCACCCAGACTTTAAATGTTTTATTGCTGAGGTGAAAGTGCTTCTTAAGTGCTGCTGAGGAGCAAGGTCTGGGTCTGTCCCTTCCTGGGCTGTGTAGGGTATGGAAAAATACCCGAGGCTGTTACCACCGACCTTGTAAGGGTGAGGACAGCCCAGATATCCTGGACCAAAGCCCTTCCAAAGGGTTAGGTAATCTCCAAAGAAATGTCCCCTTTGAGATGCCAATGTTTGATCTCAGAGACAACTAGCTGTGTAAAAAGAACCTGGGTGTAATTTATTGGATTCCTGCTGCAGGGAGGCTTTTGTTTTTGATGCACAATTTGATGGGTGCCTTGGAGAGGGTGTGAAATTCCCTCCTGATACCAGTTTTGGGGCATGAGGGAGTGAACTCTCCATGGAGGCTAGTGGCTCAGCAGTGTAGCAAAGCCACATTACTTCCCTGAACCAGAGGCAGTGGAAACAATCCTGAAGTGAAAGCTCTAAGTGATCAGATGCTATATTGTAAAATTTTTTGCCACAAAATTAGCTTATCTTGGGCTTGTTAATGCTTAGCATCCCCCTCTGCCCATCTCCTGCTTTCCCCTCTTGTTTTACAGCTGGTGTCAGCCCCAGGTGGGAGCTGTTGCAGCCTCACCTTGGAGGGTCAGCAAAGCTGTGCTGCCACCAGGGACTCATGGAAGGAACACCTGTGTGAAAATAAGTCTGTTCCTGCTGTTCCATGGCCACAGCCTAAACAGTGCAGGGAAATACCCCGGGAGCAAAGCATGACTCAGCAGGAGAGCCCTGCTCTGTGTGTGTCTGCATCAGGCAGACCTGCTCACATGAAATATTCTCGTTCCCAAAGTGCTGCAGCAGCCCAAAAGCTGTGTGGTAGCTTTGCCTGTTGGCATTGCTCTAGGTAAGAGTTCTCTGCAGGCTTATCTCTATCCCCTCTAAGCAGGGACGTGTCAGACCTTAATTCCCTTCGGGCTGTGTCATTGAACCTCAGCATCTCAGTTTATCCCTTTACACAGAGACTTAAGGAAGATACAGCCATCTGAGGGCTGCAGGAGCTGGGCTGGTGCTCCAGGAGGATCTGCCTGAGCCTCTGATGCGGATTTCTGGCACTTCTTTTCAGTCTAATGGGTTCCTGCTCTGTCTGCTCACAGGCTTCCCTCTGAGCTGAGCTCTGGTGCTCACACTCCATGAATAAAGAGCTGCTCTGTTGCTCCTGGGATCCTTAACACGATGCTAGGAGCTGTCTGATTTGTCTTTTGCTCTTCAAATAATTACTCAGACTTTAAGAAGTCTGAGAGCAAATTTCATGGTGAAGGAACCTCATATGTTACACAGAGCCCAGGCTGTTCTGCGGGAAGAGTTCATGTTTTGGCTTCTGCAGGATGTTTGAAAGCAGAGGAAAGAGCTTGTGTGTGTATTTATGTGTATATAGCTGTGGGTCTGATGGGATGTGGGTGCCCCAGGTGCCTCAGGCTGCTGCAGAATTCACCACAGTCTGGTGCTAGGAAAGTTGCAGGTAGAGGTTTGTTGAGATACAGGCCGTGCTGGCAAGCAGTGTTTCAGATAAATGGGTCTGTGAGCCCTGATCAGAAGAACCCTTTTATTTTTTCATGTTTTTTAACTTCAAAATCATTTGAGCTGGATCTCAGAGAGCTCTGGATTTCAGAGCTGACTTGGACAACTCATTAATTGTGCAGGATTTTACATTCCACTTGCTGCAAGGGGAAGAAAACCCCCTTTACAAGTGTTAACTGATAGGGCTAATGGCTCTGACTATCTGCTCACCTGACCTGGTGTTAGGACACCAGGTGTTCTGACCAGCTGCTACTCATGATGTAAATGAGCTTCTCACCTGAAAAGAGTCACCACATTAAGTCTCAGAGTAAATAAATGGATCCCACCTCCCTCTGGCCAGAATAAGGGCTGTTAGCTGAGGAGGAAGGAGCTGTGCTGTTTCAACATTGTGTCTTTTCATCAGCTCAGGCATCACAAATTTTAATTCAACTTCCAAGGAACGTTGGAAGAATTTTGAAATCCTTTGTTACTAATACAAAGTCCTGAAGAATTCAGTGAGAAGACATGCTTGGCTGTCCTCTAACAACGACACATCGTGTTATGTCCTGCTGTTGCTGCCTGTGCTCTGGAAATTTCTACAGAAGCCAAGTTGGATTGTAGCTGGAAGGAGCTGGGCTTTTCTGGACGTATTCAGTAAATATGCAATGACTTTCTTTCCCTTTTTCTGTTTGGTGGCTTGGAAATGCAGCTTACACATTTCTGATGAAATTAAGTATATTTATTCTGAATAAGTATATTTTTCTTTGCTTGAATTCTGTAGTAGGAAAGACAGGTGTATATTCTACTGTCATTTCTTCTTGATGGTGAAATCTCAGACTGAGAAGCTAGGTCAGTGCAGATAAAAATAATAATTGAAAACCCCCCAAGCTACCCCCTGCCATTAGAATTGCAGTGGAATATGTGGCACAGTGTGAACTGTAGCTTGCTTAGGAAAGGGCACTGCTGTGGGAGAGGCTTTAAAATGAAGTCTGGTTGCAGGTGAGAGATTTCCCTTTTGGATTCCCTTTGTGTGGTGGAGCAGTTGGTAATAGCAGATTTCTTTCTCCTGTATGGGCCTTGCTGTCTGTGTGAGGTGTCCATGCTGCTGAATTGTTATTCTCTTGGTAATAAACTGCTCAGTCACAGAAATTCTCACTCAGGCACTGGGGGGACACTGCTGTGGAGCTGGCAGATGTGGGCTATCGTGACTGTTGGGTTATTTTAGCATTATCAGAAGGCTGAAAGAGAAAAGAACCATCAGTATCTCTTGAAGCAATGGCCAAAACCCAAGATTGGCAGGAGGAGACCAGATGCACACACAAATGTCATGGTTAAACACTTAATAGGATTTGGGGGAATTCTTCTGTTCTCCAGATTGATTCTCTTAGTATTTCTGTAGTCTCTATAGATCTGTGCCTTTCTTTAGTGATGTTAAAACCAATTAGGGCAGAAGTTCTGACTCAGACTTTGAATTTTCAAATTTAAACTAAGTTACAAATAGCTTTCAAGGTCAGTATGTAGTTGCATGCCATGAAATTTAATTGATATTTTTCTTCCCTAAAGCACTGACATATTAGCAGGCAGCTCATCGCTTGCACAGTATTCCCCTGGACATCATTAAATTTAACCTGGGATGCTTTATCTCTGAAGGACTTGTATTCAAATTTTAAACGCTTTCTTTTTTCAGAAATAAGTGATAAATCCTACTTAATGTTTCCAAAGGAAGTATGCATGATGAGAAACAGGAGGAAGGAGGATTTAAGAGTGGGAGTGCACACGTGTAATACTGAGCAGAAATGGTTTAGGTGGAAAAAGATGGAGGAGCTGAAGTTAAAGGTCTTTAGAGAAAAACAAAGCAGAGAGTTTAAGGGCATGAATATTGACAAGATAGAAGTAATTTTTTTTGTTAAAATATTTAATGCAAGCCAACAGCATTTTCATTGTGCTTTATAGATGCTTAAAATATTTGGAGACCATTCCTAAAGCACTAACAAATGTATAGAGAACAAGCACCATTTGTCCTTGAAAGAGCATGTTTTGGGGGATCATTTAAATCACATAAAGGTAATATGCAAAAGCACTTGTCCTCTTCAGAGGTTTGGACTCTTCAAGTTTTCACTGGGTATCTAAGCAAGACATTCCTGATTATTAGTCACCTCATACTTAAGTCCAGATTTTTTATAGCTAATGAGATTTTTCCAGAGGGGCCAGTACCTGAACAGTGCCTTTGGTATAATAATGTGCAGTAACAGAAAAAGGATGTGTGAGCCAAATGTTATGTGATTCCAGTGCTGGACTCTGTCCTATTTATTCCTGGCAAGAGATCACGTACCATAAGGGAGTGGTGATGCTTCCAGAAATCTGTGGCACGTGATGTGTTTTTCTTCACTGAGGCACGAGGCGATGTGCCATGAAATGTCAGCTCCCTCTCTGTTTCATAAGCCAGTTTGTTCATTCAAGGGACACAGCAGCATTTGTAATTAGGCAGGTGAAACTGCTAGGAGAAGCATCCCGTGTCCCTTTCCAATGCAGGTCAAGGTGTTGTGTGTGTAATCAAATCTATAAAGTAATCTGTGTTCATATTGTAAGTTAGAACAAGCAAAATTCTGGCCTTTCTGTGAGAAGTTGGAGAGCAGAGGGGGGTTTTATTTTAGTACATAATCAAGTGAAAAGAACAATATCTTTTATGTTGATAGCCAGGATTAAATTATTCTTGGACTCATTATTAAATGAAGCATATGATTAAATATTGAAATGAAGACTATTATTTTTCATATCTGCATTGGAATGAGGGAAAAGGGGAGGGGGGGAACCCCCTAGGATGAGTCAGTTCCTGTATCCAAAGCAGTGGGAGAGAAGGGAGCTGCTTCCTCACAGATGAGTCCTGGGTTTGCAGCCGTGGGGAGGAGGAGGAGGAGGTGTTCCCATGTGATTGGGGGCAGCAGGCATTGCTTACTGCTCATCACAGCTGTGCAGGTGGAATGAGGCACCTCTTGTAGGTGCATCACCAGCAGCATCAGTGCTTGGCACAATGCTGTAGGATCTGGTGCTTCTCTCAAAGGGATCCTCTCTCTGCCAGCACTGAGAGATAATGATCTCCCAGAAGACCCAATTTCCTGCTGCTGACTTGCATATGTGTATATCTCTTAAAGCAGATGCTGGCTCAAAATGTACGTTTAAGTGGATAAATAAATACTGGAGTATTTAGCTGCTGTGGGAGATCCCAGTGAGGTTAGTGCTGTGCTAAATCCTGCTCGACTGGGTCCTGTTTTACTCAACAGCCCCAAGAGCTGTGCCCCAAGGGTCTGCACAGCAAAGGTGATGGACAAAATGAAATGAAAGATGATTAACTGCAAAGTGCAGGAGTTGTGCTTCAGCTCCTCAGTGTGTAGTTTTCTAAAGTCATGTGAAAGGCTTCCCAGAGGTTTGAACCCTCTCTGTTGTTTATGGTTTGGTTACATGTGTGCACGTAAACCAAACTAAACCCTACTACCACCAAGTCTTGCAGTGTGTTTCTGCTTTCAGGTGGGGGTGAATGTGCTTCTTTGCCTGCTGTTTATGGGGAAGAGGCTAAATTGGTAGAAGCATGCCTGAGAGACGTGGTATTTCTAGTGAAGTAAGACTATCGTAAGGTATGGAAACTGGGAAGGAAGTGAAATTGCCAGGCATAATTCTCAGTCTATTTGGGTTTACTGTATATGAATCAGTCTGATGGGGGAACTTGGGAACTCAGCTGAGTGATGCAAAAAAATTTCTTAAGTTACTTTTTTTTTGATTTGTGTACTACCAAACCTCTTCACAAGAAAAGACATTTCAGTTACGAGTGCTTTGGATGGCAGCTGCATTGTGCTGTCAGCACTTCCTAATGGCAGTGATCTGTCCTGATGGGTTTATTTTGGTTTCTGCATCCACTCCTGTGCTAAGGTGGTTAAAGCAAAATGACCCTTTTTCCCTAAATGAAACTAGAACATTTTAATTGATTTCTCTGCCATGCCCACAGTTGAGGAATTTCCCTTGTGCGATTACTGGCCTTTTTCACATGATGAAAAAAGAAGAATTTGAAATGTCAGAGGAGAGCTGCAAATGAGAAATTGATTTCACATTCAGGTGGTGTTACATTACGTGTGACAGTCTGCAGTGTGAGCCGAGTGCAGGGAAAGACTTCACGTGTCAGTGTGCCATTCCCAACCTCCCCCTCTGAAGGCACATCCCTCTTTCCCTTGTGTTGCTCCCAATTTCCACAGCTGGGGTTACAGGGGAGAGCAGGTGAGGAATGTGGCCTTTTTTTCCCAAGGTTAGACATGTCAGGCTCTCTTGACTCCAACCACAGTAAAGTGCATGAAAGTTTGCTGCTTCTGAATAACATCCTCAGGGTTTCTATTTCTGCCAGATCTCAGAGGTGTGATTTTTGGCTGCTGCAGCTCCCTGACGGCCCCATGGCTCAGACCTTTGACTTGCCTCAGCCCATCACTGTCCCCTCCCATGTCCACTGTGGTTTTGCAGTCTTCATATCTGTGCTGTTCCCTCAAGTGGGGAGAGGGAGCTTCCCAAATCATCATGAGGGTGACTTTGCTGATGAGTGAAGCTCGGTTAGTTGCAAGAAATACAAGAGAGTGAGTAGCACAGCAATATGTGTGTTTGTAAGGCTTTTTTCTGCTGCTCTGGTATACTAGCTGCCTTTGCACAGTTTGTTGCTTGTTTGGTAAACTTTCTAGTACAGATATTAAAAGTATGTAGTTCATTGTTGCATTGATGGTGCTATTAATAGTCTAACTTGGTAGGAATGAGTGGAAGTTGATGCAGTAGTACAGGTAGGCCTTACCCAGGCTCCATTTTGTTATTTTTATTAGTGGCAGATGTGCTTTGCTGGCATGCTGTCCCCCACAGCTGAATTGCATCAAAGTCCTCATAGTCTTGGAACGATGTAATTTAAAAAAAAAAACCCAAACTTGTTTGGACTGTGGAGCTGAATTTTAGATTGAGACGATGGGGTTGTGTAATTACTTAAAAGTGTATCCCCAAACTTGCTGAGCAGCGTTTCTAAATCAGACTTAGGCCAGTTTGCAGTGTCAGTAAACCTCAGGAGTGATTTGGCAGTTGGCTTTTGAACTGCCAGTGGGCAAAGTCCAGCTGCAGCCGGGCTTGCTTCATGAGCAATACCCAAAGGTCCCACGAGACAAGTGTGTCAAGTTGCAGTTTAATGTGTGTTTTCCTGTGCCTGGGATCTTGGAGTTCTTCAGCCATCCGAGGACCATCGGCCTCTGTGTTGATTCACATCTTTAAATAACAGAACCTGCCATGGGCTGATCGCATTGATTCCAAACTGGCAACTAATGAAGCAGATCAAATACACCAGGGAGGCTCTGCTCTTCCTGAAATTAAAGTTTTCGTTATAGAAATGTGGAAATGGGAGACTATTAATTTTGTTCTCTTGACAGTTGTTATTAAATCCTACTTATTTCATGTGGTCTCAATTATTTTCAATTTTGACATTTCAGTGCACAGGAGATCTGTGCAAAAAAAAGCCCAGTCACTCTAGAAGTTAACTGACAGATCTGGAAGTGTTTTAAGGGGGGGAGCCTTGGGGTTGTTTCTACTGCATCTGGAGCTAAAATATCCACAATGAAACTCCCATTGCCAATGCTGGAACCTGCCCCTTCGCAGCCTGCCTCAGTCCTGGATGGGCAGCATTGTGTTCTTTGTATCAGAGCTCTCCTTTCTGAGGTGTTCAGAGCTGTCAGTAGAAGCAGAATGGGTTTATGTTCTAGCACCATTTCTAGGTGGAAAATGGTGTGAAAATGAGACCTTTTATCCAAGTCTCTAGCAGGGATTTCCTAAGCTCACATAAGCCCGAGCTGGGAAAAAATAAAGGGAAAGGTTTGTAAAATAAGATCCTTTTGCTCCTATTAATGCTTAGAGGAGGCTTCCCAAGTTGCTTGCAGTGAAGAGCGTTATGGATTTTATTTTAAAGCTATGTCACATTTACTTCATTGCTCAATACAAAATATCCCAGTGCTAAATCAAACTAAACTCATTTTTTTCCCCTCCTGTTTCTGCATTGCTGGTTTGATCCCTAGATATAGAAGATCAGCAGAAATCCCCCACCATTTAAAAGGATTAGAACTGGCTGGTGAGATTTTGGCTGTAGAATTAACTGGTGGGAGCAGTTTTAAATTAATACTGCACAGGTCAAACATGGGGATGCATTGTGTGTTTCTGTATTGAGCAGAAAACAAGGTGTGCAGTCCTTAAGCTCAATTCTGTGTCTGCTCAAAATGTGCTTTTATACTTTCTGTTGGGCTTCGTGTTTCAAGCTTTCTTTTTCACTTGACACTTGTATTTCAATTACTCCTGTTGCCTTGTACCTCTTTGCCTGCCTTTTGTGGTCTGGGCAGTCCCTTTCTTTCCAAGTGAAATTCCCCTTCTGCCTCACTGGTCCTCCCTCTGGTGTGGAACCTGCTCTGCTGGTGATCGTGATTAATGACCACGCCAAGCCTGCTTGTCTAAACTCTGACTTTTTCTGGCACAAATGGGAAGGCTGAGGGGTCCACCAGGGCTCACAACAGCAGCTTTTCACTTCACTGCATTGCCTGGCCACCACATACTCACAAAACTTCCTTTTGTTTCTTGGAGCAGTAACAGGGCGCGTGTCTCCAATGGTGTGGTGGTGCAGCAGGGAAGGGTTTGAGCTGTTGGGGATGCTAGAAGGAGTTCCCCCTATTGCCTTTTTGTTCTTGAAGTCTGCTTTCCCCCTTTCCCAGTCAGTGGAAGGTGAGGGTCAGAATCTTGTGATGTGATCCTGCTGCTGAACCTGGTTCCTCAATCTCCACCAGTAGGTTTGGGAAGTCACTGAGACTTGGCTGCACCTGAGTGTTCCTTACCCTGTGAATTGTTTTTGTTAGAAATGGAAATGAGCCTTCTGAGGAAATAAATTCAATTTATTTCCCAGAAGTTTATCTTCTTACTCTCAGCTAATAGTTCTGGTGACTTTTTTGGTACTGTCAGTACCTGATTGAACAGTTCTGCTGTGTTAATCCAGGCTATTTTCAACATTGGTATTAAGCCAGGGGTTTTAAAGAGAAAGTCAGTCAAACTGACTTTGGAAAACCTTTGTCCTATTCTGACTGACTCTAATCTTTGCTCTGGAGAGCCTGTGACCACTGCAGCAGGTGACATGTGGACATCCATGCCAGTAATTAACATCTGCACAGCAGCCTTAATTTTGAAGGGCTACAGGAGATGTTTTCTGTAGCACAGAAACTGTTGGGAACTGTATGAGTGAAGTGAGAGAAAACTGAAGTAGAGTGAATTTACTAAATCAAGTGTCTCTGTACAAGGGGTTGGAGACAACCTTTTTCTGCAAAGGTGGGGGGCACCTATCTCACTGTGCTTGCAGTTTTGATGTGAGCACCTGGGGAAAAATTTAGATTGGGAACATAGCCAACTTTCCACCTTTCAGAAAGTATCTTGCAAAACTGGCTCCAGTTACCATGCTCTGGGGTTGGCTTCTTGCAGCTGTTGGGGAAGGGTTGGTTTGGGTTTTAATTGCTTGTCATCTGAAATAAAGCTCCAAACCTTTTCTGGCTTGGGTTAAAAAAGACCTGTCCTCAAAAGTGAGTAATTTCCTGGCTATACTTCACTTACTACATATATGAGCCAGAAAAAGTTCTTCAGTCTCAGAAATCCAACAAGCCATCTGAAGAGTGAGGTTTCTGGTGATTTGAGTCTGTCTCCTGATGTGTGTATTGAGCCAAATCCAGAATGCAGCTTTTCCAGTATAACAGCAGATTAATGTGCTCTGGTTTTGTCAGAGATGCTGCTACAGTTAAGGATTGGGGAAAGTACCTGCACTTCATATGCAATATTAAATATTGCTTCTGAAATAAGATATTACTTTTAATAATAGTTTAATAATTAACTTCAGGGAGAAAATTCTTCAAATGAAACACTTGAAACCAGAGTTTCAAGAGTTACCCCAACTAATCAACAGGTACTTTTGTATCCAAAAATATGAATAGCTACTTGACTGAAATGTTATTTTCATTTTTAGAAATGGAGTGTATTGGCTGAGGCTTGGAGCCTGGGAACACTGACTGCAGTCAGTATTATCAGTTAGATTTTAGAGATAGGAAATTGAGGCAAAAAGTAAACAATTTGCCTGAGGTTAAATAAGAAGTACGTGACAGCTACTGATGTCTCCTTATTCTTTGCTGGCTGTGTCCTTTTTCTGCTTAAAAATTGTCAGAAGCTGTTTTATGTTCCCCAGCCTTTTTATAGCCCCTTGTACTCTGATTTTGATTTAAGCCTTTAGCCTTTGATTTGAGGGCACAGTGGCTCCTGTAGCATGGTAATGCTGAGCCCTGTGGGTCTCTCAGCATGTAATGATCAACATTTGAACAGAAGTAGCAAAAGGATTGCAAATACTCTTAATTCCTTTTCTCATGCTGTCTGATGCTGTCTGCTGTTGTGCTAATAAGTTCACAAAGCTTATGTGATTAAAAACTTGAGAACCTAGTGCACTTTATGAGCTCTGTTTAAAAGCAGTAGAGAACTTGAAGTTTTCTTTGAAGGGTTGGAGGTGGCTTTGAGAGCTGGTTGCTGGCAGCAGGGCTGTGGCAGTGCGGTGGGGTTTGCTGCAGGGCAGGATGTGGTTCTGTGCTGGTTGTACCTCTGCAGCTCTGACACTGGGAGTGTCTCACTGACTCACTGGCATCTTGCTGTGACCTGGGTAATTTTGCTCAGTGCTGCAGTGGGTCACTGACTGATGTGGCTGAGTTATTAAAGAGAACAAAAGAAGTGCTAGTAAAAATAAAGTGCTTTCCACCAGGGTCTAGTCCGTGAAAGTGGTATGTTTGCATGGTGAGAGTCTGTATTTAGTGGTTCCAGATTTGAAAACAGTTTTCCTTTGCCTCCAAATCCAAGGATGGCACTTCGTCTTCTCTCTTTAAATTGATGTGCTGCAGAAGTTGCACTCCTGCTTTCCTGAGCTGCCACCTTAGGGCTGTTGGTGCCACAGGTCACTGATAAAATGTTTCAGTGAAATAGGACCAGTGTCTAATCAGGATCAGTGGGTAGCTGAAACCTTTGTGTCTAGGCTGCCTGGTTAGAAACTGGGTAGGTGATTCTGTAGCCGTGGGTGAAGTGATGGTGAAGGCTGGAGGCCATTGTTGTGTTCACCCTTGGCCATCATCACCCAAGGAAAGCCATCACTGCCCTCCTTGTGGAAGAACACTGAAGGAAAGCAGTGTCAGGCTGTCCCCTGTACTCCAAATTTCACTGCTTGGCTTTAGCCACAGACCTGGTGTCTCCCTTAGTTTGGTCTGCTCTTGATTTACTGTAAGAAATAAAGGTAATTTTGGCTTTGAGTTGGTGCACTCAATAAACTCTGGCTTCTTGGCTGTTAACCTGACTGAGTAATGCTGAATGAATGAATCATCTCTGCACAGCAGCAGCTGGAGAGAGGCTTCCTTCAAGGATTGATCCTGCAGTTTGTTTAGCAGCACAAAGGGCAGTGGCTGTGGTATGCCCGTGGTTCAGGGTGCAGCAGGGTGGCTCTCTTAGGGTGCAGCCTGATGGGCTCAAATAAAGGAACACCAGGGCCCAACTGGGAGTGCTGCTGCTCAGCCCTGCATCCCTGGGAACCAGGAGACAAGTACCCTACTCTGCTGGAAGCTTGATCTTATTAAAGAGTAATCAGCAGAGGATATGTGAGCATAATTTACTGGGTATCAGAAGGTCTCTTTAAACACTGCACTGAATTAAAAAAGAAAAACTGCTATGCATGGTTTTATTGTTTCTTTATGAAATACAGCTGTTTAATTTGTTTTTCCCCTCATTATTTTCACTATCCCTCAGCCATTCGTCATTACAGCTCTCTGGAGCTGTGATTGTCCCCCAGTTTCAAATATTAAAAACCCATCAGAAGTGTCCAGTTGGAATTTTCCAAGCATGTATGGCATCTTGGAAGCACAGTTCTTATTAGTTCTTGTGACATTAAGGATTGAGATCCCACAGGTAGTCTTTTGGAAATATTTAGTTTTCATGAATAAGAAAATGGTGAGGGAATTTCTGCCTCCAAACTCCTTTTTCTTGGTTTTCTTTTTTTATCTCTTGAAGTGACTGGATGCGAGCACTTCAGCTGTCTTGGTGAAAGCTCCCCTCCAGCAGTAAATGGGAGCTGGTGGTGTGGTAGGGAGCCTGTAACTGGCACACAAAACACTTGGATTAAAGCAGCATCTCTGCAGGTACATATTTAAAGCTAAAATATTACAGCAAGTTAAAACAACTTTGGCAGCATGTGCAAATTACTTGGCAAAAGTGTTAATTTCCTTGTTAAACGTCGTAGCAGAAAGGGCCTTTGATCCCAGCAGCCTGTTGGGAGTCCTTCCTAATTGTTATCAAACTATCCTGTAGCTTTAAACAGATAAGACCTAATTAGCTAAAGTGGTGCTGCATTTTTTTCAAAATAAAGAGTGCCCTCTCAGTGTTAGGCACCTGTGTTGCTGTGCTTTCAGCTTGAATTACGAATTTGGTGCAGTGCCCACTGTAGGACTTCAGGCGAGAGCTTGGCTGTGGCCCTCGGTGACTGTGGCTTGTAGAGACCCAGGAACAAGGTACAAACACCCCCCTTCAGATGGGAGGTACAATGTTACACATTTTTAGTGACAGCAGTATGAAGGGCTGATATCAAAGTCTGTGGTTTTGTATCCTTTGTGCTGTGAAAAGGAACAGGGGAAAGTGCATCGATGGAGTGAGGTCTCAGTTCCTTGTCTCGATATAAAGTCTTCTCCACATCAAAAGATCACTTTAATGATGAATCTGAAATTGTCTCTGCTATTTTTAAACTCAGACTATTAGTGAGGCCACCACAGAGAAGAAGGGAGATGTTGGAAATGCAGTATTCTTGTGTTTCCTCCACCCATCTGCTTCCAGTGGGAAAACTGAAGCATTAAGGATTTGGTTCAACACCTGTTAGGTTACTCAAGGAAAAACAAAGACTTTGCCAGATGTTTAAGAAGAAACATATGGCAGGCAGGGAGGGAGAAACTCTGCCAATTTGTCTGTTTAATCAATCAAACTTGTAACAATCAATGCTATTGTCCATACCCTTAATAAATAATTGTTCCCATGGAATTCTGGTTAATGCTGAGTAGAACTTCATTAATGGCCCATGGCAGTGGGCAGAATGAAAGATGCAGTAGGTGTTCCTTCCTTCCCTTGCTGATGGTGCAGGGCTTTTGAATTTTTCTTGTTCCATGTGCTTAAGACTCAAGCAAAGCAACAAAAAACAATCAATTCTGGGAATAGATCACACCACCTGCACAGTTTTCAGAGGTCACTTGAATTTTAGTTTCAGTGAGTATCAGAGAAAGCTGTTTTGTAAAGTATTTTGTGGATGCCAGTTCCTGGAAGTTCTGAAGCTTAGGTTCCTTCTTGATATCAAGTAGAAATAAAAAATAGCACCTTTGCTTTCAACACAGGCTGCCACTGATTGCAGTCTAACTGGAAAAATACTGTTGCTGTAAATCTAGAGAAGCCCCTTTAGTGGTGTGACATGGGTGTGAAAGGTTTCCAGTGGTTTCCTGGAGAAACACTCCACACCAGGTCCCATCAAAGATGCTTTAGGCCTGCAAGGACTGAGCCCTGAGTGTTTTGCCTGCCCCCTCACCCTGGCTGCATCCTCCAGTCTTTGGCCGTGGGTCAGAAGGCACTGAGCAAGCTGGGGATGCTTTCTTAGTCATACAAATGTGGAGCATGTTAGGATAAGCAACTTGTCATTAGAGGCAGGGCACAGTTCAGCTGCTGACATTATCTCGCAGTGGTTCGCCTTCTGTCGCATCGTAATGATTAATCACAGCCCTGTGCCATGTGTTACCAGGCAGCCTGCATTTGCTTAGCAGTCAGGAACTACTGCACGTTCTCTGCTGCCTTAATCCCCTGTGACTGTTTCCTAATGCTAACAGTGCTGAACAATGGGATATCGTGGCAGCTTGTGATTGATTCTTTTTTTCTTTTTCCCTCTTTTGCGAGGAATTGGGAATTTCCCGGTTTAAGATGCTTACTTAGCTACCTTTTACTGTCAGTGATTAAGAACTGCACTGGTTGCTGCCATTATCAAATAACTTCTAACTCTTCTAATTCCCTATTTGGCCAAGCAGAAAATAAGTGTATTTCCTTTCTGTAAGTTCAGCGTGTGCTCGTGAATTGTTTGGTAGCCAAGTACTAGGGCAAACAGAGGGGAGCATTTGGAGCTCAGGCTTTGCTTCAGCTGCCCTGTACAGCTCACCCCTCCTCAGGCACTGGAGAGGTTGAGGAGCTTGAAGGACCTTGTATCTTTAAAAAGTCTCAATTGACATCCTTGGATTCCAGCTCTGCAGTCTTGTCTTCATTACAGTGCAGATGGAACTAGTTTTATTCTGCTTAGGAAACAAAAACCCCAGTTGTCACAGAGCATTCAGTTTGTTAAAGGAAGCTCAGGGTTTGCTTTGGTCTGCACCACAAGAGTTGGATAGAAGAAGTCTTCTCCATAGCATGTGGGAACAGCAACATGATTTTAGAAGGCATTAAAGTCAGCTACAGACAATATTTTTCTTAATTCATACATTTTTTGCTGATGTCAGAAACTTGTTTAGGCCCAGCTCAGTGTATACTTTAGCTGTCAGGCTCCTTGTGAGTGTGGTGATTATTGTTAAGTGAAGCATATGCTAATCCAGGTCGAAATATGCTTTTTCTCTATTGCGTGACACTGTGTTAATTAAAACATCCCTTTGCTGGAGGAGCTGATGGGGGGAGTGCCATCGTTGTTTCCTTAGCAAAGCTCAGCTCAGTTGGGCACTGCTGCCAGCCAAGGGCTCTGGGGAATGTGGATCCTGGACCTCCTTGTGCTGGGCACCTTGTGCCTTTGGCCAGAGGGAATTATTGGTGGAGAAATTGGCTAAAATGCAGCTTCTGAGAAAAGCTGAAATTTGGAGGGGAGTGCTCCAGTGTGAATGATTTATGGCCATTTTTTCCCCACCCTTTGCTCTGCTTTGGCTTGGTTTCCTGGGAATGAAAGATGCCAGAAGGTGGAAGGAAAAAGGGCTGTGTGGCCTATCCTTTTTCCCCAACCTCATATAATCTCTTTAATTTACTTTGCATAAACCAATTCTCATTTCCTGGCATTTCCAGGTACCTTTTTTCAAACTGTGGGAGGCATTATGTCCACTGAATTTCATTTTCGAATAATGAAACTGTGCTTTGCATTAGGGGCTAAATTATGCCCCTGTAGAATTTTCAATTGTTCTTTTTTTTCCCCCCTGACTTTCTGGGTATCTAAAGGAGGCTTTCCTGCTTTAATCCAGATCACTGGGATTTGGTTATATATCAGATGCAAATCTCTTTGCATCCATAATCCTTCTTTATAAACTGTTGTTGACTTTTCTGTCGATTTTTAAAAAAAAAATTTATTATTTTATGCCCTATCTCAATGGGTACATAGGTTCTGAAGCTTGAATTTTTTGAGGAGTGCATCCCAAATGAGTTATGAGACAGATCTATACTAATATGGTTTGACAGCCTGCTGTGAGGTTTGGAGGATTGTGCTAAAATACAGTATCTACCCTGTATAAGCTCTTGCATTTTCTGAGAAGCAGGGATGAAAAGTTTATCACTGTTCTGAAGACTTTTGTGCATGGCTTCCCTGGCAAAGCAGTCCCTTGTGTTTACCAGGCTTGACTCTGGAACCAGGGGGAGGAAAAAAATTGAGGCTGTGTTTTGTTCAGCATTAATGGAATCGAAGGGTGTCACATCCTGGTGTTTTCAAGTATGACGTGCTTCAGCTCTGTGAGGGCTATAAAAGAGAAAAGAGGAATTCTGTAATTGAAATTATTCTGAAGACAGCTGGTTTTAGAATAAGTGTATTAAGCAATATGTGAGAAAATATGAGTGGAAAACAGCACATTCGTGGCTGAAAGGAGAGGGGCAAAGATGATGTCTTAGAGCCTGATTAATTGGTGATCTCATGTGTTACTGCCCTTTGCTACAGATGGAAAAAAGTCCCTAGGATGACTTATTAAATGATTAGTTTTATCTTTGCGTAGTTGGCTGATTGCAGTACAGTAAGTAATTTTGTTGCTGTTGCTGTTTAAAATTACAGTTTTGGAGAGAGCAGAAGTGTAACAGAAATCAGGTAAAACATCATAGCACCAGACCCTGATTAGAGCTTGGAAACAGAATCAAACTGAGGAATACAGGCAAAGAGAGAAAAGGGTGCTGGTGATAATTGATCAGAGATGGTAAATCCTCTGGGATAGAAGGGATATGGGAAAGGCAGCAAATACCACTAGGCAGGATCTGCACTTGGCTGGGAGATTGCAGCTAGGACATGGTGTGTCAGAAAGAAAGTGAATGCAGGAAAGAGCAGGCCCCCTGAAACATGTGCAGGTGGTAGAAAAGCCAGGGATGGTAATTCCAGGGTGAGCAGCTGCTACATCAACCTCTGTTAGTCAAACAGTACCTGGGGCTGGGTTCAGCATGGGACAATTAAAACATTATTGCCCCTCGTGTTCCTCTGTGATTATGGAAGTGCAGTGGATTCCTTTGGCTGATAATAGGAAAAAAAAAGCACTTCTAACCCCAAGTGTCAGTGGTCCTCATAGTTGATGTAGTGTCTTCAAGTAGGGTATCATAGCATTCTAGCATCATAGCATGGTTTAGGTGGAAGAAGACTTTTGAGTCCAACCATAAGGAACAGATCTTTACAGCATCTTCTATGTTGGGTGCTAGGAAAAGAAAATAAAACTTTTTTTTTTAATCTTTACTAGAATGCACCTAATTAAAAACAACAACAAAAAGACATCCAGATTGTAATAGCAAAATATGCTTTAATCACAGTGTGACCCTTTTATAATGTTTTCTTGTCACAACTGTAATTGCTGATGCTTTGATACTTCCTCCAGCATGGCTTACAAAAGTTGCAACATGAATATAGAAAGGATGTGTATGGAGTTTGGCAGTTTTAAAAACATCAAAGCAAAGCTGTGACATTGATTTTTATTCTTTTGTTGTTCATCTGCATATTCTTGCATCTGTAGGGAAAGCAGGCAGGGACTAACAGCTGGTGAGTACTTAGAGAGTGTTTTGGGGTTGGTACAAGGTGAAAACACAGAGCAGTTATCCAAAATCCATTATGTATTTACATGCAGCTGTTTACCTTTTGAGGCAGTGGTTATAACATTTTAAAGCCAGCTTTTGCTGTCACACTGTAGGACAATTTCCTTGTGTTGTGACAACAGCAGCAGTGCTGGTGTTTTGTCAGTGGATTTTCATTGCTCAAGATCCTTAAACAAAGAGAACGACTCCTGGGCATTTCCCTCTGACAAAGAGTTTTATCTCCTTCTCCCTAGTGGCAACCCAGCCTTCCTTCCTTTACAAACATCTTGCAAGATGGTGTATGGATTGAAGGAGGCTTGGGGTAATAAATCTGCTAGGATTTTTTGCCTGGATGGTGGGAATTTATAATAAATGCAACAAAAAGCTGCTCCTTGATATCACTGCCCAAAAGCAGCCCAAAACAGAAAGCTTTATAACTCCCATGTGCTTGGGGTGAGACAGCAGGTTTATCCCATCTCCTTGGTGAAGGGCTCACATGAGGTTGTTCCAAATTCCTCTCCTGGAAGGTGTAACTCTCCCTGCTTGTTTATCCCTGTTTGCAGGCGGGAGCAGCTCCCACCGCCCGGGAGTTGCAGTGAGCGGGGCTGTCAGTGTGAGAGGCACACAATTGAATCAAGGCACTAAAACATGCCACTCCAAAGCTGTTTAAATCATCCTAATGTGAATTATGAATTTATTACAGTGCGTGTTACCTCAGGGGACAGAGAGGGAAGGGAGATCTGAGGGGGCTGTTTGTAAACATGTAAAACAATAAGCGTTTCCTGCCTTGCCACTGCGACAGGGAGCTCGCCTGCTGAAATAAAATCTGAATAAATAAATGTGTAGACAGGCAGCAGCTCACCTGGGCTCAGGTGGGTCACGTAACAAACTGCTGCCCCAAAAAAAAATGAGCAGCAAACAATGACCCTGAGGGGACCAGGAGGAGGCCAAACCTCTGAACGTCAGAGTTTGCTGTTTATGGAGCAGAAGTGCTGTGCTCTGCATGGTGTAATGCTCAGTGTGCTTTGGACAGGCTGCCACAAACTTAAAAGACAGACAAGGTTGGAAAACCACAAATTCAGCAGTGCTTGCTAAGGGGAGAGGAAAGAAATGCACACCTCTTGGGGAGCATCACAGAAAGTGCATGGACACTCAGCATTTCCCTGAACAATGTTTCAGAGTGTGTATAGTGGTTGTTAGGGGATTTTTCTTCAGTTCTTAGCAGCAGTGCTGATCCTTGGTGTCTGACAGCCTCAGCTGTCACTCTGAGATGCTTTGAGAGGTGAGATCAGCAGCAGCTGCCTTGCCCACCTTCACTCTTCACACCATCGGTGGTCTGTGTGCTCCAAAGAGGATGGGCATCCCCTGATGGTGCAGAGCCCTGCCAGCCACTCCGTGCAGCTCCCTGGGGAACAGTGCTGGGATAACGAATTTCAGGCACTGCTGACTGGGAGAACATAACAAAAGAGACAGCAGCCAAGGAGGGATGGCTCCATATCCCAGTGCTTCTGCTTTTGAGAGCAGTGTGCTTCATGAGGGCTCTGCAGGGGATGGCACTGACTGATGTGGAGGTAATGATTTATAAAGTGGAGGACCTAAACATAGTGCAGGCTGCATTGCCAGCATGCTGGCTGTCCTCAGAGGACTCCGGAATATGCTGCGTTGCAAGACTGCAGCGATTTGGCTGCAAGCTATATTTAGCCTATTTATTCTTTGTTGGTGTATAATGTGCAGTTCAGTGGAAAACTTGGTCTCTCCAAAAAGGAGGTTTGAACTGGAGTCAAGACAGGGAAAACACCATCTGTCTAGAAACCATTTTTCTTAAGCTATCTGAAAGGGGAGGCTGTGTACGTGAGATAGATGTGCATGGTGCTTGGTTTGCTGCTTGGGTCTTTTTCTTTAAAGTTTTTTTCCCTCTTCAATGGTCTTTTACCCTGTAAGTTATTAAAGGCTATTAAAAATGTAGACAGCAAAATGCACTTTGTAATTCAGCTTTATAGACCAATTCTTTAGTAAGAAAATGGATTTTTTTTTTCTACTCACATCAAAACTCCAGCGCTAGGGTAAAAATCAACTGTGCTTTGAGGAGGAGATTATTCCTGTTGGAAGCACCTTTAAATGTTGAACAAGGATTAGTCCTGTTGTGTTAAGGAATGGAAAAGAGCAACAAATACTGTCTGTTTTAAAGTGCTCACAGTCTGGGATGAAAGGTTGGCAAACTGAATAGGTCACAGTGAGCAGCAGCAGGCTGGTGGTGGCTCCTAGCAATTCATGCATGCAGGAAATATTTGTGCTCTGCCTTGCCAAGGAATGTGTGCCATCACTTAGAAATCAGTTCAGGAATTACCTTTGGGAAGTGGCTGTAGCCTGAGATGTGCTCCCCTGGGATTTCCTGCTTTCCCAAGACATTGTCTGCCCTCATGGAAATTAGAGCCTGATCACCTACTCAGAGAGGTAATGCAGAAGGTGTTCTGAGGTTGGCTGGGGGGAAGAGAGAAAATCTGACAGCTTTGCTATCTGTTATTTTTTTGAAGTTCAAACAGTGTATCTGCATAATGATACAGGTGTGTTAAAATACTGCTCTAAAGTGACTGTATAAATAAATTCTGGGTAGACCATACATGGAACAAAATTCCATCTATTCATTTTGAGTTTAAATAGGCAAAGAATCTTTATGCCGATAACACTTTCTTTGATAACATTTCCTTAGTTTTAATAATGTTATATATGAAGTATATATATGAAATTGCTTTTTATGGCTATGCAATACCTTTTTATGCTGTTTCTTGGGTGTGTGTTCATCTGTCTCCATAATTATATTTTACTTCCTGGAATTACACAATCCATCAATGTCTGGAGGGGCAGGGTGGTTAAGGGTTGCTCTGAGACTCATCAGAGAAATGCAATGCATTGCTGGCAGTTACAATTGTATCCTTATTAAAATGGAGAAATTTATTCTCCCCACCCCCTCCATAGCTTCCATGATTTAAAAATACACCTCATAAAATAGAAATCTCAATTTCTCACTGTGGCTTTATAAATTTAAAATTTAATTTAAAAATAGCCCATGGTGAGTATTTTTAAATGAATTGTTCTTTGGCTTTGATACAGCGTGCAAATATCAAAGGATCTGGTTGTAATGGTGTTTGATTGCTGCCTGGCTTTTCTTGCTCTGGAGACTTTCCATGGGAAAACTTGGGTTGTACTTGGAGAATGTTCCAGCAGTGCTGACTGCAGTGGGTAGAAGCCACAGCATGGTATGTGTTTTAGACAGCCTGAGTTGTACATGGTGGCTGTCAATGATCAGCTTCAAAAATGTAAATAGATTTAAGAGAAAAACAAATGTAAAATAAAATAAAAATAAAGTTAATACTATCTGAAAATAAGCACAACTTAAAAATCAGTAAAAAAGGAAAAAAAATTGAAAATCAGAAATATTTCTGATAAGTTTCTTAAAAGTAAGGATAAGGGGCTAAAGAAATGTAGCATGTGCTGTACTTAACATATGCTGTGAAAGACTGAACAAACGATTTTTGGTAAATTTAAAATGGAAAATGCGAGGGACTGGAGTTGGGGGACACATGGTTCATTTGGACAGCCTTACAAATATCTTATTGTGATTATTAATCCACCCCTGCAGAGCCAGGTGCCTGGCTCACCGTGGAGCAGGCTGCTCAGTCTTAGGAAGAAGTATGAAAAGTCTTGTGGAACAAAAAAAGGCAGCAAGGTCTCGACCTCGCTGGGCACTGTGAGCCAGCTGTGGTGATGAAGATGAGCAGCAGGAATGCTGCCATGTGGGTTTGGTGGAAATCTGCTCTGATGAGCTGTGCTGCTTTTGAAGCCAGCTTCAAGCTCTGTCAGCTGGATGATGCCGAGTTTCACCCCCAGGGCTCAGTGTTTTGGGGTCTGGTGCCTTTTGTTCTACTCAAGAAAAAAATAAACCTGAATTTTTAATTCGTGGTCCAATGGTGGCTTTTTTCACCATGTCTTTTTTCACAAGCTGGTGAATACTGAGCGGGCAGGTGTGATTCTCTGACTCCCTCAGCCTGTGCCATGCACAGATATTCCCACATCAGGCCATCAACATAAGTGCAAATCTATAAATTATAAAAGCAGGTGATAAATGGGAGAGGCTGCAGGTGCACTTCAGCACTGCAGTCTCTTAAATCCTCCTGGCTGAGGGTTTTCTTCTCTTCCCTTTTCTTCCTCAACAGTTAAGCATAAAGGCCTTGGGCTTTGCTTCCACCTCCTTGAATTCTTCAGAGTGCACATCACAGTGTCTTTAAACAGTGTGAGACGTGTCGGGGAACTGAAGGCATTAGCAGAGCGCTGGGATTTATTGGCAGATTGACAGCCTGATAGGCACGCTCCCTTTCTTCTCTGTTTGTCACTCTTTGATACTTTCCTTTTCACCCTCCAGGAGGAGGGAGGGGTCCCACTGTAACACTAAATGTCTTCAGCAGTTGTGTTCTGCAAAACGCTTTATCTTGGTTTAAGATTTTTTTTTTTTTTTTTTAAGTCTGAAGTTCACCTTATCCTTAAAGGTGCATAATTTACCAGGCCTCCTGTGATAACTTTGTATCTCGCAGAGAAACTGAAATGGGAACTGAGCTTATTAAAACTAAATTAGTATAAAAAGAATAAAGTTTTTCCTTTGTGGGAATGCTAGCAAGTAGTGTGAAAGCCTGAGATGCTGGTGCTTTGTTGGTGTGAGGATAGCAAATGAGGTGGTATCTTGGGAAACTGAATCTCTCACGATCTGTGTTGAGCAGTGCTGTTTCAGACTCAATAGACTAGAGAGAGGCTGATTACATGTGTGAGATTGGGATTTAAATACACTTCTCAGCTCTGATGTTTCACAGGTTAATCTCCCTGTGCCTCCCTCACCAAGGTTTTCAACAAGACTAAAAAAACTCCCTCTGTCACTTGCATCTGTTCTGCCTTTTTAACTTAAAAGACATTTAAACCCAGCAGTGCTGTCTATGTGTGTTTTTACTGGGCTCACCTACGCACCGTGGCTGTGCAGCAAGCCTTGTAGCTGGCTCAAAGTTTGCACCCCTAAAATTGGGGTCTGTACCCATCAAAACAATTTATTTTAACCTATCTAAGACAGCAGAAAATGCTGACCCTTAGTATAATGTTTACTTTCTGCAGCTGCTGCCAGCCCTGGCTGTGCCCCCTGCTCGGCACTGAGCTGAGCAGCAGCAGCCGGTGTTGCTTACCCCGGATCCTCTGCCTGCAGCAGATAATGCCTCAAAGCTTCTTCCTCCTGTGCATTTAAAGTACACAGCCGTATTAGAAGATTAAGTTACTTTGAACAGGAGCAGCTCCCCTATCGTAGCTCGGGCTGGTTTTCACTTTGTTCCACTTAAGATTTTGCCAAGGCTGTCTGTGACTTTTTTCCCCCCCATGATGTAGTTGCAGAGCATGAAATTGTTTGGTGCTGGATAATGCAGTGACCGTGGGGTTATTGCTGCTATCTGTAACATATTAGGCAGCTGTAATTTCTCTTGACTTTTTGGTGTCCAGGTGAGCTGGTTTCTGTGGGTTTGTTTGGGCGTGTGTGTGCTATTGCTGCCACTTCTTTTTTTCCAGAGCTTCGTTCCTTGCCTGGCTTTGTACCTCACCAAACTGTCAGATGAGGAATGAATACATTTGGTAGAGAAATTAGACCATTAATTCCGCAAGATGTTTTCAGTGATATGTCAAGATCTCAGTTTGATAGAAAGGACTGGTTAGAGGAGGAAACCATCTGATCGCTTCAGATTGAGCAATTAACTACTTAACAGCTGGAAAAAAGATTGTGAGTGATGTGATTCTTCACACCTGCAGCACTTAGCTATTTCACCCACAGTTTTAAAATGCTTTGAACAGGAGATTAGTATCTTGCTCATTTTGCAGATGAGCAAACAGAAGTACAGAGGGGAGATGAATAGGCTGAAGCAGTAGGTCAACAGCAGAGCCAAAAGAATGAATCCTGGCTGTCTAAATCCGATCTGTTAGAGCTGAGGCAATAATGTTTTCCCCTAGGATTCTTTCATCTGCTAGGGATGACAGGGCCAAAATTTCCAAGGCTTTATTTTATGTTAATTTTTTTTTCTTTAATATGTGGGTGCCTGAACAAAATCCTCATAGTGAGAGAGTGTATGTCCAACACTTTACAAACACGTGAGAGCCCCTTGTTCATCATGTCTCATCTTTGATACCTAAAGAGCAAACCAAAATGCTTCTCTGCACACTTGAGGGCTGGTTCAGTGAGTCTTGAGCTGTTTCTGAGCCCCAGCTCAGTGTGCTGACCACCTTTGCCATCCCCTTGGTGGTATTTTGCAGCAGGTCTGGAAAAAGCAATGGGGCTGGGGCTCTGTAGCTCTGTAAACAGCAGAGGCAGCCAGTTGTGCATCCTGGTGGTGAGAGCCAGGGAACTTCCCGCTCTCCTGCAGCCTGTACTTGGGCAGACCCCTTAATTTTCCACTCCCTCTGGACTCCTGGGTAGCTGTTCCATGGTGCTGCTTCCCCATTAATCACGGTCCCGCTGCTAAATTTTGGGTTGGAGTTTGGCTGTGGGAGTTCAGGCAGGCTCTGCTTCGCACTTGAGAGGCCTCGCTGCTCCCCTTGCTGTGTTGTTCTGTGGCTGGGTTTAAAATATATATTGTTGCTGGCATTGGAATCCATATCTGCTCCCAGCATATGCTATTGGCACAATACCAGCAGATGCTGTGGAGCGGTATCAAATCTTGAGGCGCGGCTCTGCTCTGAAGTGTGACTCTGTGAAATGGCACCGTGGGGCTCCTCCTCAGGGTCTCGGGGACTTACACGTGAAGTTCTCTCCTAGAAAGTGAAAGATGCTGGTTGTTTGTTTTTAACAGCCGTCTTGACAAATCAAACCTGTAACTGGATTTGGTTTTCAGGGAAATGGCAGGGCTAGGGTGGGTTTCTGGCTCCTGTCCTCGCTCACAGCTCTTCTCCCACCTTCTCTCTGTCTCAGTTGTGCAGCAGGGAAGCTCTTGGGGCTGGGAGAGGGGCATTAGTCAGTGCCAAAGGAGTCAGGCTGCCCTTGCAGGTTACAAATATTTCCATTTTGCTGTTTAATAACAAGTTGGTCACGCTCCATTTGAAACTCTCTTAAAAATGCAAAATCCATTGGGGGGAACAAAAATTTCAGACATGTCAATAATTAGCATTGTCAAGAGTGGGGTTTTAGTTATAAAAAAAGACATAAAGTGAATGAATGCTGGGTTAATATTCTTCTTTATGTCTTTCCATCCTTATTCTCCTTTGCTTGTTTGAGATGGAATGATTATAAGCAAACTTACTGCACAACTGACTCTGCTTATTGTTCCTTCTCCTATGAAGTGTGGTGCCATCTGGCACATGGACAAGTGGGGAAGATTGATGGCTAACAAAGAGCACCATTCATTTTCTTCTACCAGATTTGGACAAAAAACAAACATTTTTAATCAAATCTATATGTTTCTAAGGAATATTTGCTGCTGAAAACTTTGCCAGCAGCTGAATTTCCCCCCCCTTCCCTGCCTTGTGAGAATTATATCCTGCCAGGCTGATTCATGGATGGGATGGTGTGGGTGCTTTTTCTCCTGTGCCTTGTTTTCTTTCATCTTATTAAGAGACAAGCAAAAGAAAGGGCTGAGGAGAGAGAAGAGGGGGAATGGCTATGTGTGGTAGCACAAACAGTCTTAAAATTCAAGAGTTCAGTTGTTTTAATGGCCTCACAATGAATCATGCAAAACAACTGTCTGAAGAAAACACACAGTTGCTTTCAATGAAGCAACTAAAACATCAGTGGAAAGTTTGCCTGCAGCGTTCTTTCATTTTCCTGAGAAAAATGAAAGATTAATGGATTCCTTCTATCTTCTCTCAATAATTATTCAGTCACTGGATAATACAGGAATTTAGGATCCATAAGGGTAATTCAGTCATGGTGCTCAGCTGGGAGGAGGCAGAGATTGAGGTTTTCCTGGGAGGGTGGAAGGGGGCTGATCCATGGTATGGAGCAGCTGAGCCAGAGAGTGATGTGGAAACCCAGACCTCTGGGTTAGGGAGCTTGGAGGAGGTTCTGGGATGTGGCTTGGCTTCCATGGAGCAGAGGATAATCAACTGCATGGGCCAGGAAAGGAGGTGGTTAAGGCAGAGATTATGTCAATTTTTAGGGTTCAAGGAACATTGTCACAGACAAATATCCTGGCAAGTGCTAGGTGGGTGCTGGCCTTGCTTAGCTGTGTTTGCACTAGGCACATTTAATGAGACGGGCTTTTGCTTTCTGCTAAGACACAAAAAGGGGAAAGAAATGAGTTGGCCATTTGAATATTAAATTCAGATGCCTTTAATAGTACCTATAAATTAATAGGATTTCATGCCCAGCATTCAAAAATACTGTAAAGAGGATGTGGGTATGTAAAGATAAAATGGATTTTGTAGCGCTTTAGCTGTGGAAAGAAAATTATTTTAGTTTTGATTTTTTTAATGTCTTTTTTCCCCTTTGAAGTCAAATAATGGACTTAATTAACTCTAAGCACCTGCATTTGAAGCTTTGAAAATGATCCTTTCATTGCAGTGCTGCTGAATTTTCTGGAAAGTTGCATCTGCTGGTACACAGCCTTCTACAATGTCCGTGTGCTGTTTGCTGTGGTGCTGGTGGCAGGCACAGCTTGAAACTGCTGCAGGTCTGAGTCCTGGGCCAGCACTGGGCTTTTTGGGAGCTGGGGTCCCCCAAATCCCCAGGGCAGGTGGAGCATCTGCAGGGGAGAGAGGGGGGGGAAGAAGGGACAGCTCTGCTGTCGTGTGTTTGAAGGAGAAATAAAACCAACTGAGGGAAGGGAGTGACTGTGTTGACACAGAAAGTTTCCAACTGTTACATTTATATATAAGTTCAGAGCTTAGATTGCTCTTGAAGCAGGCAGATTTATATTCCTTCCAAGCATTGCTACATACTGTTCCTCTCTTCTTTTCTTCCTGCTGCTATAAATCTGGATGCTCTTGTTGATATAAATATTCTGTCTTTTAAAGAATTTTTCTAAACTTTCCGTGCCCTGAATCAAGTCTCATGGGCTTTGCTTTGCATGGGATGATTAAGTTTTCCCTTTCTAAGTCTTTAATTTGCTGCCTTTTAAATATTTCCTTTCACCTTTTTTACACAATAGGAAAATACAGAAGGAAGTGTATTTCAGACAGAGGGACAGCTGGTCTTTATATTTGAAGGCGAAAGCTTGTGTTTCTCTGCTTTGAGATTGTTTGTAGAAAAAAAAAAAGTGGCTCTGAAGAGAGTGGCGTGGCCAGGAAAGGGTTCATGTGGAAATGTACATACTCCCTGCTGCCTGAAAACATGCTGGTGTGGCCTCTTAGCAGGGCAAAAGTGAGAAGCAGTGGCAAATCTTGGAAGGTTTTCTTTTTGCTTTTCTGTGACTGCACAAAGGCTTGAATTAATGAATCCAGTGATGCTGTGAAATGCCTGTGGTGCTCCCCTGGGGACAGCCCGAGCCATTTGGTCCCCAGGAGGGTGCAGGATCCTCACTCTCTGGGCTGGGTAGTGCTGCCCTAGGCTGGAGACAATAACCCTCAGTTTGTTGGGAGGCTTGGCTTGATGTGCGAGAGCTGAAAATATTCAAACAAGAGCGCTGTGTAGAGAGGGATCTCATAATCTTAGTGCCTGACAGAAATCCATGGGTGGGCTGAGGAACCAGCACAAAGCTGTGTTTGGGGCTGGGTGTCTGTCTGCCCTCTCTGCCTGGTGTTAGTGATGACTTTCATGTCATAATGTGTACTTAACCAGCAGCGTGGCTGAGCGAGCTGATGTGCAGCCTGTAGAAGCAAAGGGGCGGCTTTCCATTGTCTTCAGTGAGTTGTGGATTAACTCTCAGGAGAATAATAATATCATGGTTTACTTGGCAGTAACAATGCTAGCAGTGCTGTTTGACTGCAGACAATAAACTGAGCAAGTTATGGAAAACATGATAGCCCTGTCCTGAGCAGGAGGAGAGCCACTCAGACGTGAAAGCAATCCCTTTTGCATACTATTTTTGTGGGGAACTTTCAGCAGGGTATTTTGACATATGGCTTCTATGTAGATGAAGTGCCAGACCTTAACTGGATAAAGATATAATTAAATTTTCAGTGAAATTGCTGGGAGTGAAGTATGAAACCTCATTTGGAAGTTCCCAGAGAAGGGAAGACCTGGGATGATGTGAGATGCTTGTTGAGTTTGAGGGCTGGCACCACCACCCTTTGTGCTGTGCTCCCCCTTCAGCAGGTGTGCTCTGGAGCCCGTAGTGTGGTTTTCAGGTCTGGGAAGGGACCTTCTTTGGTTTTTAAGTTGTTTTATATGAACTCACTGCACCTTTTCCCATTATGGAGATGCTCCTGCTGATCAGACCTGCTGTGTTCAGCAGTGTTGGTTGAGGAAATGCTCTGGGTTTGATGCCAAATTAATGATCAAGCTTCCCACAGGAGGATGGGAGCAATGTTTGAATGTTCACACAGCTGAGCTTCCAGGAAGAGTCCTTGTGAGGCAGCAATCATGGGCCTTTGGTGTGTCTTAATGTTGGTCTCTGCACGAGACACAGATGTGCCAGGGGTTTTTCACTCACTGACTTGCTGTTTGTCCAGCTAGAGTGACCATTTGTGGTCCTGCCTGGTGGTTTCTTTGTTTGTGGGTGGCAGTGTGAAATATATAGCTGCTCAAAAAAAA
>VZRH01007091.1:405086-446385 GCA_013397555.1 Urocynchramus pylzowi | reverse complement strand
AAAAAAAAAAAAAATAGAAAAGGCAAGAAAGGATCATGCTGTTGTATGCTTATTTTAAAAAATGGTGAGGAGGACGAAACTGAGATTAAGCCAGAGTTCTTAAACAGGAGGAGTGCAAATCCTCAAGGCACCCAATGGTCTGATCCTCAGAGGTAATTAGTAGGTAGCCCTATTAATTTTAATGGCAGCTCTGAGCTGTTAAAGCCTGGCTATTGCCTCTATATTTTAAATATGATTAAATGTTACACATTCTAAGTACTTCATTGTTCTCATTTAAGAAAAAAGGCAGCTTGTTCATTGGGTGCCTCACTGAAAATTATTTTTATTTTTAGTGCCTGTTGGAAAGCAGGTAGGCTCTTCTGGGAGGCAAGCTGCTGTTAGGGTAATTGTACTCCTGTGCTGCTCACAGCTTCAGGGAAATCCCTTCAGGCTGTGCTGGGTAGGAGGCACCAGGTGATGAAGGTGTGTGTTGATAATCCTTGGCTTTGAATGTTCCTCCAAAGCCAGAGCTGTGCCACAGCACAGCTCGAGTGACAGATGCTGGAAGTGTCACACGGTGCTGCAAGAAGCCATTTGACACTGAGGTAGGGATAAGTGGTCCTGCCAAGTTTTAACAGCCTCTTATTTCTCTGGCTGGTAGGACCATTCTTGGGTGGCAGAAGCTGCTTTGAAAGGCTCCCCCTTGGCATTTCCAATAGCTCTCCCATGCTTGTATGCCCTGTGTCTCCTTTTACTCCCTTCCTTCTCCCAAGCAGGTGCCTGGGGTCTCAGTTGAGCTTGTGACACGGGCTTTTAAAAAAAACATGGAAAATATGGATGTTTTCAAGACCTGATTCTGCATAGGGTTGTAGCAGCTGAAGGTGCCTGTGTGGAGGGTGACAGTGACTTGTTGCTGGAGGGGAGGCTGGTGCAGCTGGCTGTCCTTGGGCCAGCAGTGCAGATGTGACCTCTCTCTGGATTTGGGAGTGAAGTGCAGAGCGTTTAACCTTCCCCTGGCGCTCTGTGGCGTGCGAGGTGAGGTGAATTGGAAACCCCAAGTTTAGTGGCTCCTTTGAGGGTGTCCTGGCAGCCTGTCAGGTCCCAAGGCTATCTAACATCCACAGTACTACATTGTTTTTCAAGTGGAAGAGGTCAGAGCTTTTCCTAGGCTTTTATTTATTTTGCTCCTAGTTTATTCCAGGTCAAGTTGTGAATGGAGCTGCCACGGGCTATGCTGCAGAAATGCTTGGCTGCCCTACAGCTTTCCTCTGTGTGCTGTGGGGTTGGTATTGCCCAGGGACCTGCCTGAGGAGCTGGTCATTATTTTTAGGGCATGGGGTAGTCCTCAGCAGTCCCACTGTAATGGAGTTAGGAGATGTTTGAGAGCATTGCTAAGGGCAGGTGGGCATGGTGTGAGCAAGCATCCTTGCAGGAGGGAGGAAGGATGAACTGCAGTGGCAGCCAGTGGTGCCCAAAAACCTCTTGCAGAGGGAATCTGCTTGACTGATGATCCCTTTTTACTCACTTCATGTGTAAAATATAACCTGCAGCATCTCCTTCTAGCAGCAATGTCCTTCCACATCTCCCTTTTATTGGAATACGTGCAAAGTGTTTTAAAACTCACCTGTTCTTTCTATATTATAGCACTGGGAGAGAGGGTAGTAAAAACAAGCCCCTGCCATTTCCAAGCAACCTTGTTTGTCTGGCACTGAGACTTACTGCTGCTTGCAGTTTGCTGCCTTCACAAATGGCTGTTAGAGCAAGAAGTGAGGTAGCTCTGGATTTGTGCCTCCCTTTACCTCCCACCCTTAGGAAGCAGGCTTCCAGTGTGGTGTACATGTATTATACCAGCTGATTTTGTGTTAACACAAAGCCCCTCCCATGCTGTTATCTTCTGAGGGAGGCATTTTGAAGGGAGCTAATACTGGAACATCTTCACAGGCTCACAACAGGATGCTGAGTTACTCCAAGATGCTGTGCACGGCTGGCACTCCACCAACAAGCTGATTTTGGTTGAGCAGATGTCTGTTAATCTTTGTGAGTTTGGTGGGCTGACCCTGGCTGGATGTCAGTTGTCACTCACCTCAGCTGGCCAAGAGAAGAGAAGGTACAGCAAAAGATTTGTGGGTTGAGATAAGGACAGAGTGATCACTCACCAGTCACCATCACCGGCAAACCAGACTCGACTTGGGAAATTAGTTTGATTTATTACCAGTCAAATCAGAGTAGGGTAGTGAGAAATAAACACAAATCTAAAAACCTGCCCAGGTTTTCTTTTCCCTTTCTTAAATTCCTCATCCCAGAGGCACTCCCACTGGCACTGAAGGGCTCAGCTTTGGCCAGTGGTGGGTCTGTCTTGGAGCCAGCTGGCCTTGGATCCACTGGACATGGGGGAAGCTTCTGCCAGCTTCTCAGAGAGCACCCCTGCAGCACCTCCAGCCCCTCCACGACCAAACCTCACCACACAAACCCAGCACAGTGAGCAGCTACCTTGCCATTCTGTCAAGCACAGCCTAGAGGACAGATGTTTGATGAAAGCACTGAAATATTTATCTAGGATATTTTTCCCCCTGCAGCTGAGATTGCTTGTTGTGCCTATTAATCTTTTACAAGTCTTGCATCTGCTCAGAGGTGAGTTGTTTCAGGCTTGGAATCAGTTCTCTATGTGTGTGTGGTTTGAAAGAGTGGTGTAATGAACAAACATGATGTGTATAGGAATAAATTGAATGCATAAAGCAGATTAATTAATCCCTCAGTAGCCGAAAGTCTCTTCCAGTAACAATTATTAAAAAACCCTATAATGCCCCTTCTTCTATGGGCATTTACCTCTCTCTTTCAGGAGCATCTTTGCCCTGCATTTTGTAAAACTAGAATTTCAATGGGCCTGTTCTTAAAGAGAGTTTGTCCTCTCATGTATGGTTTTGTAAAGCCTGGGTGCAGCATTGCTAGGTAGTGCAGAGCTCTCACCCTGAGTTAGCAGCTCTCTTGTTTATTAAGAATTTATTTTCAGCTACAACAGTACCTTTCTGTAAAGATTATTTCTTCTGCATGCACTTGTAATCAGAGGCACTTGTGTCTCCCTTTCCTCCTGTTGTACCAGGTGTGTTCACCAGGGCTGGTGACTGAAATGCCAGAACAGCCTGGGATAACCAGGGGCATTGAAAAAGCAAAGAAACCACATGCAAAACTTCATCTTCCTCACCAGGAGTAGTCTTGTTGGACAGTATTTTATACCCTGTGTTGAACTTCAGAAAAAAACCCAGCTCCATAATTAATAGTTAATGGGGATTAATACTTGTTATTAAAAAGGTCTCCAATGTACTTTTTTTCCTTTGCTTCTTCTGACTTAATGGCTCATAGCTGGTTTTTTTCCTGCTCTATTCCAGCCTGCTTTTCTTTGGATGTTGCAATTCTGAGCTTAAAATCCAGTATTGTCTTTTAAGTATCTCATGGGTGCAATCCAGTTTTTGTTTTCTTTAAAATTCCTTGGCTTTTGAATCCCCCTCTTATTTTCTCCCTGTATTAACTAAATTGAAGTAAAATGGGAAATTGTCACACAGAACCATCTAACTTTCCCCTTCTCTGAATAGATGATAAGTTACTCAGTAAGAGTAGCACCAATTTGAAAATGATTTAGCACAGCCAGAGTTCTACCAACCACTTTGAGAACATTTCAGGGCAATCCCATGAGATAGTGGTGTATGATGATAATTATGCTTTAGCAGAATAGGCCTGTGGGATGAGCAGCTCACGCTCACTTATATTCAGTCTGTGCTTTAAGTTGTGCAATTTATTCAGTTTTAAGTATTAGGTTTTCTTCTCTGCATGTTCATATTTTATATGCAAGATTAACTTGCTTATTCTGTAAAATTCACCAGATATTTTCTGTTTATGTGAGCCTGCCTAGTTTGAGTGATGTTGCTCACGTCACAGAAAGTGACGACAGTCCCAGTGATGTCTTCTCTGAGCAAATGTTCTCAGAAAGTCTCCTCACTTAATTGTAATTGAAAATTAATTGTTCAGCTGTCTGTCATCTTTTTTCATGCCTTATGTATTCTGCACAGTAACATTCTTCTTTACTATGATTCATTAGTCTTCAGATTGCTTAAAAATATCCTGGACTGGAAAGACATATTAGCAAAGTCATAACTATATTGGCGGATGAATATAATCTCTTTTCAAGTGTCTACATATGTGCCAAGATCACATCATGCATACAGAGAATAAATGAGTGGGCTTGTGAATGAGCAGGCTTCTGAAGGGCTTCATTTGTTAATCACTAGCAAAATTGGCCAGTGAAGTTAAAGAAAAATCCAATTGGCTTTTTTTAGATTTTTTTATCACGTTTTACTCATCGTCAAGGTGCTTTTTTAATGTAAGAACTCCTTCTCCACCTGTTCCTCCTGTGAAACCTGTTGTGCTGGACCTCAAAATGTAATAGACTCTTTAGAGGTGTTTTTAGAATTGCTGTATTAATCATGCCAGATAATTAAGAATTTGTATTGGCCTGCTTACCTGGTTTGCTCATCTACCTCACAGCAGTTCTGCAGGGCAGCCCCCCAGTACTTGCTGTGTAAGCATAAGCAGGATTTTCTGAAGCACTGGCATTGCCTGAGAGGAAAAAATCCACAGGAGGGAAAGAAATTGTGATTCTTATTAGAAGCATAATCATTACATTGTGATTTGCCATGGTTTTCTTGTTTTGCAAATCAGGCCCAGTTGATGCTGGCCTTGGATCCACTGGACATGGGGAAGAGATGCTCCAGGCTGGAGGGCTTGGGAGGCTGACTCAACAGCCCTCATATCTGCTTGGCAATGCTTTTTCTCTTAATGGTGTTTAGCTGCTTTTATGAGAGATGAGCAAGACATGGGTCTTGAGTTTAGCTGGAGGATTGAAGAAATGACAGAACTTGTCAGAAATGGTGCGTGGGGTTGTGTGTGCCATTGCTGCAGGACAGCGTGCTGCTTTCACAACATCACTTTGCTGTGTTGAGCAAGGGGAAGAGAGGGGGGAAAAAATAAGTTGGGGAGCTGAAGTGTGACCTCAGAGCTGTTGAGACACATCTGCTCTGCAAACATTGCTGAGTGGGGGTGAGCCCTGGCGTGGCAGCATGGGACAGGCTGTGCCTCAGGAGCACTGGGAGCCTTGACTTGACGTGGCTGGTTAATGGAACTCACTGTGGCAAAATGGAGTGTGTCAGGCTTTCCTTTTTGTTACACTCATAGGTTATTATGTAGGACATCCAAACTGTCTGTCTAAATATGGTGAGATTTAGTACAAGGAGTACTAAAGGAGTATAAGGAAATTAAAATGGAAAGTATAAGCAAGGCAGGCATTTATAAATGATTGAACTAAATTACACTCAGTAGAATGAGCTGCAGCTGTGACAGTGATGTTTCTTTCTTCAGGTAAATAACATTACCCATCATTACTGGTTATGCTAAAGGGCTATAATTCCATGTTAGCATGTCTTATTGCAGCCTGATAAGTCATAGCCTAATCTCCATTACCAGACTGGCCATAAATATTAGAGATATGTGGGACAGGGATGGGAAGGAATGAAATCTGGTTTTGATGCAGCAGTATCAGTGCTGGCTGGCCTCTGACAGGTCACAGCTGAGTCATTTGAGATAAGGCAATTCCTGTAATGTGTATGATGACTTTGTTTTTATTTAGTTAAATATAAAGCTGTGTTGTCACCTGTTCACTTTTCTGAAAAAAGGAAATTGTCCCAAAAAGCCTTGATGACTTTTGCACACAAGGAAATACAAACAAGTTTTAGCTTTAAGGTTGTGAGTGTGTTGTACCACAAATGCAATACTGCTGTTGTTTTCGCCTCAGTAAGTTATTGCTTTTTGTGGACAATAAAACCACAGGCTGTTGAAATTATATAGCATAATAATGGAGTCAAATCCACATGCTCAAGTGATCCTGTGTGTTTTTTGACATTTTATGAAATTGATGAGCGGGTAAAAGGTTGGATTTTTTCTTTTCCCCTTTGCTGCTAGAGTTTGAAGGAAAACAGATAAACACAAACCTTTTCAGTTAACTATTCCTAGAAAACATACGTGGCATTTTTTACTTTTTTCCAAAACAGTTGAGAATGGACATTCCTTGGGATGGCCTGGAAGTAAATGACACTGTAATCCCTTCCTGTTGGATTTCTTAACTTTTCAATTCATGGTGAATTGCAACCAGCACTTGTTTACTGCAGAAACCCTTAGATTGAAGCTGAAATCAATGGATTAGCTTTGTTTTGTGACCCTTTCAAAAGCATCGTGTGCCAAGTCCACGGAAACAATTTCCATTGAAAGCTCAGAGTGGTTTTTTCCCCTCCCTATTCTACGCCACAGAATGTTCAGGAGCAGCATTTTTAATATGTTAAAGTAACAGGGGTGGCAAAGAGAAATTTGAAACTGTTACTGATGTCAGGTGAGGTGTTCCCAACTCAGCTGTCTGTTCCCTGAAATTATAATAGAATTACAATAGAGCAGCACACTGCTAACTCAAACAACCTCATCCCTGGGATGGGATGGGATGGGAAAGGGATGCTCTGTGATCTGTTTTTAAAAGGTAAATGATTTTGGGCTCTAATAGAGCAAAAGCTGACAAACAGTTTTAAAATCCTGTCAGGGAAAAGGGCAAGAAGAAACTTTTTTTTTTTTCTCACAGGAGTGTGAGTAAGTCAGCGTAGAACAAGTTAGGGCATGAACTTGGAAAATACCTGTGGTATCTTAAAGGTCTTTTCCAAGCTAATCCCATAAGTAGCTGTGTGCAGTGAGCGTGGGGAAGCCTGTCCATCTTCCCCAGCTGCAGAGATGGGTCAGTCTGGATTTGGGGAGAATCCCCAACAATGCAGTGATGGATACATTGGTGGTGTTTTCCTTGGGCGAGCAGAGTGTGGACACCATCGTGGGTTTGCAGAGATAAAAGGGAAATTTATTTCCATTGCTTAGTTGTGTATTTTCCTCTGATTCTGCTGGGTTTTTTCATTGTTCTCTGTTACCAATCCATGCTTTTAAAGCTTGCTTTCCCTGCCTTGGATTTATTGAGGGAGCATGAGGGAAAGATGAAATGAAGTAATACATTTTGCTTGTCGTTGTCTTGCTGTCAATTGAGTCTTAGTGGTACCATTATTCATTTTTTGACATGTTGCTGTACCTGGGTGAGTTTTGCTCCCCTCTGTGTGTTTGGCTGAATTTCTAAACGTGTTTTTGTGGGTTGCCATACACCCTGAGACTGAAAAATGTGCATTTTCTAAATTCAGTTACTTTTACAGCTTTCAAGTCTTTCCTCCCCTCACACCCTTGTATCAGTCTGTATTTGTGAGAGCTCTCCAGGGCTGGAAGTGAGCTTTATCTTTGTTGACACAATTAGCTGGATTGCAGTGTGAGTGTGACAGTGACTGTAAGAACGTCTGGGGGAGTGTAATTACTCCCAGATCCCAAAAGAAGATGTAATAGTGAGGCTGACCATGGAATCTTTATTTTTGCAGAGCTCTGCTCTGTAAGGGTGCTTGTTCCAACCCCAAAGCTTATTTTACTTACATGAACATTCAGAATGGTTGGCTTTGCTGCATTTATAGAATCATAGAGTGGTTTGGGTTGCTAGGGTCCTTACAGATCATCTCATTCCAACCCCCCTCTTCTCCCCTCCACAGGCAGGGGACACCTTCCACTAAACCTGGTTGCTCCACCCTGTCCAACCTGGCCTTGAACACTTCCAGGGGTGGGGCAGCCACAGCTTCTCTGGGCACCCTGTATCTCACCATGCTCACAGGGAGGAACCCAATTCTGTTCCTAATCAAAGTGATCACTGTCACAGATGTTCAGGAGCTTAAATTGAGGTGGTTGGAGATGGAGATGGATCTGAGCTCACCTCTGTGCTTTCCCACTCCTCCCTTTCAAACTCCAAGTACAGTAGAAACGTTCACATAGCATAAGAGAAACTGGAGTTGCTTTTCTGCATGTGAAAGCTGTGGAGTTCTTTGTGTGTGCATGCACCTTATGATTCCTGTTGCTAACAATTGGTTTATAGAATGTGGTTAGTGGGATTGGCAAGTGTATATTGGCTCCAAGGACACAACAGTCAAGGAGCTGGATGCAAGCAGCAGGCTGCTAATGCACCCCTACAAAATCCTTGGTTTTGCACTTTTTACAGATTTTCATCTTTGGGCTCTACCTGCGTTAAGGGCCTCTTGGGTTCAATGCCAGAAGTGTGAAGTTTGTGGTAGCAAGTGCCTGGCTGACTGGGTATAGTTGTACTGGTTAAAACAGAGGTGTTATTTCACTGAAAACTTTTAGCTGAGACTAAGATTGCAGATCGCAAACTGGTTCTAAATGTGGACTGAAAGGGCAGTAAACGTGTCCCTAATCATAACAGTGTGATTTTGAGCATTTCTCACTGGGATCATTCATCTCCACCTGAGGGCTGAGAAATTTTGGTGTAAAGCCTTCAGTGAATCACAACTCAAGGGCAGGGAGTGGAGAGTTTGAGAGAAAGAGAACCTACAGGTCAAATGAACCATCTTTTAGCCCAAAGTGAAGGTGCAGGGCCAAGGTTTTTGTCCCCTCCACCACACTCTAAGCTTTTCTATATTCCAGCTTTCTTGAAATAAAACTGAGGTTGTTTCCCTCCACTCCTCCTGACTGTGAGTTTAGAACTGCTGGCTCCCTTGGTGTGAACTGTGTCTCCACAAAGTGCAAGATCAGACCAGTACTGGAAACTAAGGCTGTCAAGTTCAATTTAAAGGAAGAGGATTTTTCTTTGGTTTGGTTTCTTCAAATGCAAGCATCAGGAAGACAAGCCAATGTCATCTACCACATTATTGCTATTTTGTGTTAAGGGTTATAATGCTTACTGTAATACTGACACATGCTGGCATCTGCTTTGTCTCAGCTTTAGTGATTGAAAATTACCCAAAGCCATCATGTTTTTGGGACTGAGATAATTTGGGGGTGAGGGTTAGCCAAGAAGCCTGCTCAGCATGGGGCTGTTACCCCTGCGAAAATATCTCTGTGGGTGACTTGGATGTTGGTAAAGGAGATTGCATGTTGGTTTTCAGGAGAATTCTTTTGAGCATAGACAGTAATTTCATAATTAGCCCTTAAAATTACATGGTAGTGAAAACTCAGAAACATTAAAGATCACTAACATTAAAGCATCTGTTTTATGTTTCAGCTATTCTTGTCTGGATCCCACTTGCAGCCCCTTAAAAAGGATGTGAAAAAGATAGTGTGCTTTGAATTAGTGCAAGGACTGGTTAGAATGGTAAAGATGATTAAAAACAGCTACTAAACTGGCCATGAGCACAGGCCATGGGATGCTCTGAAAGGACAGGGAAATATTTTTGCACAGTCAGAAGCATGTGTGTGCTGAACAAGTAGGTTCTGTCTAATATTCAACGATGTAAAGTTTATTTCAGGTAACATAATTTTCAAACATCCATTAACACAGCAGTGATACTTCCACAGAGTAAAGGGCTGTCTGTCTCTTACCATGAACTTTGTGAATTCAGGTAAGACTTCAGTGAAGAGAATTCACAGTTTAAAAAAAGCCTGATGGGTGTTTCCAATATTGTTCTCTACAGAGAATTTTCATTTTCCTTGTGGTGACAGCCTGTTGCTCAAAAAAAGACAGAAAATGATGTCACTGCAATCAACTGTTGTACCAAATTATGGAAATTTAACATTGGTTTCTCCCTACTGCCTGCACCTTGTTTTCCTTACTTTAGAAGCTGGTAACTATTTAGGGATAAGTCCTTCTTTTTTTTGCATTCCAGTTGCCCAAGTTGCATGTACACAGCTGGTTTAAAAACACACAAAAATCCTTTTTCTGACATGGGCATTCTAAACCAGCTCAGTTCCCACCTACATTGCCACTTAAGCTCGAACCATTTTAAAGTGTTTCCAGAGCTTGTCCACAGGAGTCTGAACACAGTTACTGTGTCACTGAACAATCCCACCTTTCTGTTTGAGTAGGTGGAACCACATGGCTGGGTCAAGCCTTCTGGTTATCCTCCACCTGCCAAGAAAGTCTGTGTCCAAACCAAGTTATGGCCTGAAGCTCTGTAGGCTGGAGCTCTGTGAGCCTTGGTTTTGTCTCTGGTACTTGAGAAAAGGCATCTTGTCATTCAGGCATGTGAAGTGCATTCAGCATCCTCACTGATGACTGGCTGACAAGTCACGGATCAAAAACATTCAGAAAAAGTCAATTTAGCCATCTTTAACTTTGTGTTGTTGAGAAGGAAGATACGACTTAATTGCTTTTCTATAAGCAATTAAGAAGTGTTAAGCAATTAAGTGGAGTTATTTCAAAAATTGTGTTGAAAAACATTTCCATTAGTGTTTGGTCTAAATAGTGTTTATGGTATTTTCTATCTAATTTATTCTGCTTGTATGTATTCCATTTTTAAATGTCAGTTTGCCTTTCAATGAAATTAAGTGTAAGGTGATGACTAACATCACAGCTTTTCCCAACAGTTTACATATTTGCATATTCCTAGGGCCTTCATTCAAACAGAAAAAATATAGAAGGTATTCTGTATTCTTCCTACAGAAGGTAGGAAGAAATTATTTGAGGAAATGTTTAAGTGAAAGACTCGTAGTACCAGCAAATTTATTGTCTCCTGAATTGTAATTTTTCCTGTCAAATCCCTGTGAGTCTGTTGCTTTTGTTTGGGTTTTGTGCCTCTTAGGAGTGTCTGAAAGAGACTTGGGAGCCCAGATCTGCCTGGGCTCTAAAGGCAGGAACAGAGTCCTTTCCTTTCCTTCCAGAGTAGATATAACTTGTGAAGAACCCAGGGCCATGGAATTCTGGTTCTGGAGTGCCTAAGGCAGGAGGCAGTTTCTGGCACTGGGGAGGAGGATGCAAAACAGCCTTTTCTTTGGGTGTGTAATTGCACACCCGTGGTGATTAGTCATGGCAGACACAAGTGTGAGAGCCAGCACTGAAAGCCAAACCTCTGGCACACAGATCCCACCGAGGCTCTGGGGCCAGCCCAGAGCCCAGCCAGGCAGCAGGAAGAAAAACCACCTGGCTGCTTTTGAACCCATTTTCCTTTCTTCTTTGACACTGGCTTGTGTCACTGAGCGTGTCCTCCAGCTCTCTGGCTTTGCTGTTTGGCCACAAAGCTGGCCAGCATTGTGAGGAGCAGACTGACACAGGCTGCACCACGCTGCTGAGACTTGGTTGTGGTTAACACCTTGCTGAAAGAGCAGTGAGACCTTAAAATCATCTATCTCATCACCACAGTGCTTTCCTGCCGCTCATCGCTTTTTATGCCCAGAAGTATTTTAAGCTTTGAAATGTTAACGCTTGTGGTTTAAGTATCTCTTGAAAATACAACAGCTGAATCACGTATTTGTGCAGTGCAGTTGAGCAAAACTAGACTAGTGGCATCTCCAGCCTAAATTTTTGCTGTTAAACACTGTATTCCTCAGTTCAGAGGAAGCTCAGCTCCTTCCTCCCCAGGCTTTGGAGGAAGCTTTTTTTATTTCCTGGACTCCTCACTGTGCTGCCTGCTGAACCAGTGGCCAGCCACTGGGTTGTTAATCTGAGTTTATCTGCAGTGGGGTATTTTCTGTCTGCTGACACCATCCAAATCTCCCAAATCCACTACCTCCTCTAACGCTGCTTTCAGGGAAGAGAGTAACAGATGTACCTCATCTTTGCAGGGTGGTCTAGGCTGTCATGGAGGTTTAGAAATAAAATGTATTAATAATGAATGTTCATAACACCACCATTACTATTTGTGTTATTTATTCACAGCTCCTTTGATCCTCCTCTCTTCAGTCTTGGCTGCAGTGCAAGGGGCAGCATAAACCTGTGATTTGAAACCCTGGTGGGGAGGGGTGAGGTTGGGAAGGGGGAAGTTCCTTCACATGGAGCAAACCCTGCATGTGAGGGTGATTTCTGCTGGGAAAAGGGCAAGAGGAGGGAATGGGAAAAAACCCATTAAATATGTTTGAGGCCAAGAGTGTCTTTTTGTTTAAACAAACTTTTGTAGTTAAAAAGAGAAATAGGTTGAAAGAGAGGAGGGTACAGTGAAAGGAGTTGGAGGGTGAGAATGTGAATTCAGCAGCACAGATCTGACAGTCCAGGGCAGGGTGGAATTGCTGTGTGTCCAGTCTGGGCACCAGAGTGGAGGTTTCAGACTTAACCAGAGCTCTTCAGCTGCTGTGGCAATCCCTGATGGCTGCCTGGGAGAAAACCTGTGTGTTCTCATGCATCCCCTGCCTCCTGAGGACTCTCTTTCCATGTGTGCTGGGGAGGAGTGTTGTCTTAAATCAGTTTGCAGATAGAACTGTACCCCAGTTTCAAGGGGGTGGTAAGTGGGGGAAAAGCTCTGCCTGAATTCCTGGTATGAGAGGAAGCTTTATTCCAAGCAGACTTTTAAAAAACATGTTCCCAGCATTTATCAGAGCATGCCCTGGGCCAAGTTATGATTCTTCTCAGATTTTTGTTCCCAGGGCCAACCCACCCTCAATGTTCATTAGCAAATAAAAGCACCACATGACCCACACACTTGGCTAGCAGCACCCCAGCCATCTTGTAAGCATTTGAAGTAATAGTACAACTTGCATACATTTCCCAAGCAAGCTCAGTAATTTTATGTTTGGAGAGTTTGAGCCAACTGGTGTTACTTCCAAGAGAAACACTGTGTGTTCACCCACTTTACCTTTAAAGCAAGAGAGAAGAAAAAGGTCTGTATGGCCTGTGTTTTGCTATCTCTCTCATGAGGCTGCTTAATTGCCCTCTTGACATTTCTTTTACAAAAGAAATAGTAGCTTTCAATATTTTTCTCCTTGAGTTTCTTTAAAAAAATACAGTAAAAAGAAACCACTGAGGTGCTGGTCCCAGTGGAGGGAACTGAACCTTACTTGGTGATTGGCTTGTGTTGTTCATAGTTACCTTTTACAGACTCTTCTATAAGTAATCAAAATACTGCAAACTGAAATGAAATGCAGTGGGAGACTCAGATGATTGCTGCAGTGGCACAGGTTTGGTGCCCTCAGGAAGAGATAGGCTGTCCCCACCATCTTTTCATCCATTGCAACTTCAGATTTGTGGCAAGGCTGAGAGGAATGAAAGGGTTGCTGATAGGTTTGCAAAGGCTAAGGGAGAAGTGAATGTGTTTGAAGCAGCCTCTGGGGATACTGATGAATGAACATCTGGTAAAAATTAAGTATTACTTACTGCAATAAAAATAACCCCAACAAAAAGCAAGGTGGCCAACAGCCAGGAGCTGGCTGTTGGCACAGTGGGTATGATGATACATTCTGCCAACTGCACAGAGGTTTCTCCTGCTGCATGCACCCCAAGCCTCACAATCCTAAACATAACACAGATAGTACCTACTGCCCTGTCTTGGGCTATCCCCAGCCCCATTTAAATAGCTCTCCTCTAGACCATCAGGCATCTGCTTTCTGAAGTCCTAACCAGTACTGTGAAGTGACCTGTGACTGTGACAGATGGTTCATAAACACATGCATTTTGTTTAGGTGGTCAAATCGTGGTGCATTTTAGGAAGCTGATCTACATAGGAGGAATTTTCAGCAAATTGGGTCCCAGGCTGTAAAAAGGGCCAAAGAGAAGTTTTGGAACTGGTGAAAATGGCCATCAGGTATTGAAATAGGTTTCTTAAATACTGCATCCTCTGCTGATGGGTCCATGGAGTGTCTGGCTTTCAGTTTATATGTCTGAGCTTTCCTGTTGTATCCTTTGTGTCTTGGCTAAATATGTTTGAAATCAGGGCAAGTCTCTCTATTTTACTGGACCTAAGGTGAGAATTCTGCTTACAGTGCAGCAAAATTAATTGTAAGGGATCCAGAAGGTTTCTAAGGAATGTCGTACTTTTCTGTAGAACTCACTAAACTAATTTTAGTAAATTGACAGTGTTCTCTATTAAAACAGATTAGACAAATCATCTGTTCACTGCTGTCAAGTGTCAACAGTGGTTTGATTAATGCAAAGTAATGTTGTTTGACTGATTGTTTATAGCTGTCCATAACATTGAGTTTGAATGTGGGGTTGTAAATTAATGAGTTTGGGAGCATTTTTCACTCCTGATGGTGGTTCAGAGCCAGATTTTGGAAAGAATCAAAGGCAAATGATTTGATTTGGATGTACTTTGTGAGGGAGAGAACATTCTGTTCCCTTGAGTGCTTTTCAGCAAGGGAACCTGCTTTGCCTGGTGTCTTTAGAGATGGCACATCATGCTCCAGCCCAGGGCTGATCCTGCACCACTGTCCCTTGGCATAACCAGTTCAGGCTCTGTTCTGCCTCCTGTCCAGAAGACTGGTATCTCAGGAAAGGTTGTAGGAGATGAGAATTCTGGTTCATGTGAGCAATTTTGCATTTTATCATAGAGCAAGGAAGCAGCACTTGGTCACTGATGCACCTGAGCTGACTTCTACAAATGTACCTGGGTAATTATTTGAAATAGCATTTAGTACCTCAGGTGTACCATGTGCTTGACAAGTACAGGAAGAAGTATTTTCTCTGAAAAGTATCTTTTAGGTGCACTATGTGTCAATCCCTATTTACTTCTAGTCTTTCTCACTTTCCACCTTATCTGACCAATTTAAATAAATTGACCTTTGGGGTTTTTGAGGTAGAAAGGAATAAAGATGTGACTAAAATGTCATGAAAGCCTCTGGGTTGACTCTAGGGATTTCTATACCATGTTATCTTTGCTTTTATCTAAAACTCTGTTCTGTTGTGCTTTGATCTTCAAGGATTTTTAAAACATGTTTTTTTTAATGTGCAAATGGCTACCAAAAAGTTTACAGACTCACAGCATGTGTGCAGTGTAGGGCTCTCTCAAGACTGCTTTTGATATCTGACTATATCTGCCCCAAAAAAAATAATCGTTGAGCACCTAAATAAGCTTACTTTGTGTGATAATACCTGGGTCTTACCAGTGTGTTTTGTCTCTGGGTGTTGAGGCTTTTTAAGGATTTGATTTAATTTTCCTTGTTTTACAGATAGTGGGGGGTAATGGGAGTTGGGAAATACTTGTTTAGGAGTGGGAGTGGGGAGAGAGAGAGAGAAAGAAGGAATAATTTTCATTTCCAAAAAGGCTGGGGAGTGGAGACACAAATAGCAGCTGCCTTGCCTGAACACCCAGTCTGGTACTTCATAGGATTGCATATGTTTTTTTCTCCTGGGCATGCGGGCTTACAGCTGATGAAATGCATGATGTCTGGTGTTTGGTTTGCATGAACATTTATTTTTATTTTGCTAAGGTTTTTAATATCTCATGAAGACATGTTTATTGTGCCTTAAAATCTGATTTTTCCCTTGTGTGATTTTCAGGCTCTGGAGGACTTGTAGTATCTCAGTTGAAACCAAAGCCTGGTCTTCCCGTTTGGCTCTGGCAGATGTTGTGGAGGATAAACAAAGAAAAATCTGTGGAGCTTTTCTGTTTATTTGTAGTGCAGTGTAATTTGTGTTCTGGTGGAACAGGAGTAGGGTGTAGGACTGCAGGAAGTGCAGTACAAGTGGTGCTGGAGGAAGGGTATCATCTCGTTCAGACTGCACATTTGGACTGTGCATCTGAATAGCTGAACGTTTTCATGTGCTTTGCTAATTTGTTGTAAAACAAGGCTGACTGATAGCAGTGTTCCAGAGAATCTGAACTGGAAATGGTCGTGCAAATTACTCAGCACCTTTCAGTCACCATCAAAGCCATTAGTTTCCTTGGAGAATGTTGAGAGGAGCATTAATTAAATCAACAAGAATGGACAGGGAAAGGAGTAATAGATAAACAACTGTTCAGAGATGAGATAAAAAAATCATTCATCAAGCAGGATATATGGGGAGATCTTTTAAATACTTGGATAGTGGCATCCAGGAGTGGAGACTGCCCTTCCTGCAAGTCTTTCCAGCAGTCTCTGGAAGGAGGCAGAGACCAGGGAAGTGAGCACTGATCTTGGTGACCCTTCCATGCTAATGCCTTCCTCGGTGCCACCTCCTGGGAGCTGGCACAGCCGTGCAGCACCAGCAGGCGTGTCTGTCCTGCCATCTGCACCGCGTGCAGGGAGGCAAAGGCGCCAAATTCCAGCCAGGGCCTGGCGCTTGGGCTGGGGGACGAGCAGGACGGAGCTCCTGCCTCCCTGGCACATCCCAAACCTGGTGCTGCCTGCTCTTCTTGGGTGTCTGGGTGATGAGGGGTGAAGATGGTGTGTGGAGCCCAGGGCTGCTGCAGCATCAGAGCCTTGGGTGCCTTGGCTAACTTTTCGAGCCTGGCTGAGCAGGGAGATCAAACAGTGAGGGGGCAGAGTTGTGATGGAGTGAGGAGAGTAACAGCCCAGCTTCTTTTGCTCCTTTTCACCTGCTAGCAGTTGGCTCTGTTTTTCCCAGTGCGCTGCTGAGAGCTGCTATAAACTGCAATCAAACTTGATCTTGCCAAATGCAAGTTAAAATGTCACAGTGTCCCTCAAATCCTTTTTTAAAAATACAGATTTCCAAGGTACTACCTCCCAGTATTTTCTCCTCTTTATTCTTTCTTCTCCTATGATTCATGAAGTGACTGTGTGCTCCTGTGCATAAAAAAAAAAGCAAGCATTATGTTCATAATGCGTCAGATCACACAGAGCTACGTTTATCTGGCACGTTTGTACAAGCTCCCATTCTGCACATTGGAATATTTTCATGCTGGCTTCCAAAATTCATGAACAAGGGCAGGCTAGGTTTTTGTGTTGGACAGAAATCAAAGGATCTGGAAATGTAGCCAGTGACTGTAGAATAAAAGCAATTACCACATGCAACAGTATGTAAATGTGTTTATTAGGAATGTGTATGTCCCTTGTTAGCATGTATCTTAGTGCCACAGTGTCTGTCATTGTGACAATGTCCTTGTGAAACATAATAGTGCTGTTTTTCCCCTTTTGTAAAGCTTCATCCTAAATAACTTCCCCTTCAAATTAATTCTTTTGGCCCCCTTTCAGACGTGCTATTATTTTCTTTTCTTACCAGCCATCTAGTGATGTGGTTGACCTTGGTTTTCATATCCTGCAGGCCAGATCAACTACTTCCTGAAAAATATTTGACCAAGGGGAAATGCAAGGCAGGACAGAGATTTCTGACATGTTCTGCTTTCTGTACACTAACTAGATGGTGATGAGGCAGGAGAAGCTTGTAGAATAACCTTGGAGGCAGTGGGGATGATCAGAAAATTATCTTTTGGAAGTCTTTCAATGCTGACTCTTTAAAAGCCAACAACCCCCACCCCCAGGTAAACAGACATAAACAAGGTGGTGTGTATGGAGTGGGCAAGGCAGGTTTTGCTGTACCTGAGTGAGAAACAAGATTTGACAGCTGGTTAAAGGTGCAGGTGGTGCAGTGCAGGGTGCTCTGTGGAAATGATTTCTGAAGCACCGGGAGAGCTTTTGTTGTCATCTTTACCTTGAACCACATCTGTGCAACATCTGTTGTTTTAAAAGCACATACCTGTCATTAGGTGTATGTAATTAACTTAATTTCATTTGAAACTCTGTTTATTTTTTTTTTATAATGAAGCACAGGCTTGTTTTCTCTTCTGTGGGGAAACTTTGTTTGGGAGTATACTTACAGAAAGCAAATCTGTTCTAAAATGTAAGAGGAGCAAAGCTTTTGGCCTTGAAAAGAGGATGAAGATTTCTGAAGAAAACACCTTCCACTTAATAATGTTTTGTCAGGAAAGAGTTCTTCATGTCACAAAGTTTGTCTAATCCAACCAAACTTCCTATTCATTTAGTTTGACTTCAAAGGAAATTAAATAGATCATCTGTCTCGTGTTTATTGCCAGGGTCTGTGCAAGGTGAGGGCTGCAGGTCAGCCTCTCTGTGCCTGTCTCCTGTGGCCACTGGATGGTCAGTGCTGAAGTACAAACACACCATGGTGTCTGGCAAATCTGCCTCCTTTCCAGCTTGTGAAAGCCATCCTGAAGGCTGGAAACAGGACAGCAGCGAGCTTGAGCCAGGGTGGCTTTGCAAGAAAGGGGAAAGTAAATAGCAAGAGCAGAGTGCAGCCCAGGATATGAAAACCCCTTCCTTCCTGTAAGCAGTGGCGCAGGGACGGGATGGCAGGTGAGTGGTGTTCACCCACTGGTGACTTTCCCAGCAGCTGTCATAATGTTATTCTTTTCAACAGCCTCTTTTGTTTTTGTTAAGAAACTGTTTCAAACATTTCAGCCTTGATCCTGTGAGAAGGAATTAAAAGTTTTGGCAGCTGGAGTTCATCCCTGCTCCCTTCCCTGCCCCCAGCAACCCTCCTTTGGGAGCTGTGGCCATAATCGCTGCTGCAGCGTCCCCAGCCCCGGGTGGCTGCGGCTGAATGGCCCCGGGTGAGTGGCAATGGCAGTGCCCCGAGGTGAAGCAGCTCTAACAGGCTTCCTGGCTGCGTGTGAGGGAGCCCCTAATAAAAGCTGAAAGCTCATTCTTGCTGTGGATACGGTTCCAAAGCCAGCACAGGTTGTTGTGGGGTCTTGTGCGGGGGACGCACCATGGTGGGCGCTGGGGAAGGGGAGTCCTTGCCCCTTGAGCTGGTGTTTGAATGAGAAGGAATTGGTAGAAAGGCACCAAAGGCTGGCTCTCACAACAAGTTTTCTTCAGCATTTGTGTCTGGTGGTGGGTGGAAAGCTGTGCTGGTCTGGTTAGCATGGCTGGACTTGCAGCAGGACTGGTGTGTTTGAGCTGTCAGAAAAGCCTGGGCTGAGCCAGGGACCAGGGCAGGGCATCTCTCCTGGATGGGTTCTGCACAGCTCTGTGTCACATTTGGGCTGGGGAGGAGGCTGAGGGCTCAGCCCAGCCCATCTGTGCCCATCAGCAGCAGTGCCCCAGGTCCCTGACCCCACTGAATTTTGGCTCCCCAGCGCTCCTGCCCTCTCCCGAGGCCAGCCGTGTCCTGGGCACCCAGCTGCTGTTCTGGCAGTGCCCATCTCTGCCTCATCTGCCAGGGGAGCAGTGGGCAGCAAGAGGTGATTTGGAGCAGTGTCCAACATGGAATAAGGAGTTTGTGAGGAAAAACTTCCAGGGTTTTATTTGGGGATGACACTTGGAGCACGGATGTGCCAGCAGGAGGGAAGGACGGGCAGCAGTGCTGGGAAATGAAGGCTTAAAGAAGTGCTGGGTGCAGGTGGAGGTGGGGGTGTGAGGTGAAACCCCAGCAGGTCCTGCTGAGAACATTGAACCAGGGGGCTCCTGGGTCCTGGCAGGGACACAGCAGGGCTGTTTGTCTTGGAATTGGTAGGGTCCCATCTGGGTTTGGGAGGCTGTGGTGCCTCCTGGAAAAGGGAGCAGGTTTTGAGCCATCTCTGCCATAGCTGTGACAGCTGCCTGCCAGCTGCTGGCCACAGTTGATGGGAGGAAACCACAGAGATACTCTGGTACAATGGTACGAGCCAGTGGTACAATGTGGGGAGAAAAAATAGAAGAGAGAAAAGAAATGCAGCCAGGAGAGGGAGGGGGTCTAGTTCCTGTTGGAGTGAGGCTGCTTCCACAGCAGTAAGTACAGGGAATGGATGCACATCTGTGGTATTTTGGGACTGTCAGGCTCAAGAGACCTTTTTTCTTTCCATTTTTTTCCTTCCAGTTAATTTCCCACAAAAGGTCATGGCCTGACATGGTCATGGCTGATTTGCAATCCCTGCCCAGCCTTTCTGTGCTCAGGGATCCTTGGGCATTCAGGACTGTTTGCTCAGGGCAATGATTTGACTCCAGTCCACTTGCCTGTTACTCAGACTGCTAAAAACCCTCCTCTGCACTTGCCTGAAGTTAGACTGTGATTTTTCTAGTTCTCTGAGTGATTTGCCTTTTCTCCTGACGTAATTTAGACAGAGAACTGTAATCAATCAATCAGCATAGTAATTGCCTATTTAGCATTGAGGACAGTGGAGAGATTGCCTTGCATTTAGGAAGTCCTCTCTGGTGGTGACAGATCTCAGAGGTCAGCACCCTCTGACTCCAGGGATCTGCTCCCTGGGGAATATGTGCCTCTCTTTTGGCAGTGCAGTTGAATTTGTAGTGCTTGCTGTACTGGTTTGGTGTTCTAGACAAGAATGGCAGCAGTGGCATTCTGAGAGATCCTCACTGGCTGCTTGGCTAGAGCATTATCATGGGACACATATCCAGGAAAAATCATAGTGGGATCATGGGCAATTGGTTTCTTGGGTTATTTGGAGATTTAAAGGTGGTATTTCCTCATATTTGGCAAGGTAGCATGGGGGATGTGATCCAGGATTTCATTTGATGGGCAATGTGTTGGGTGAACTTCCCCACAAATATGTCTCTTAAGAGGAGGATTTGCCCTTTGAAACAAAGGGAGAGGGCAGTTTTCCTGTTGGACATGTACAAGTTGACTAGTGAGATGAGCAGACTGTGAAGCTTTTTCCAGGTAGTTATGCTTCCTGTGATACTATTTTCCAAGTCATTGACTTGACTTTATCAGGTAGCAAGACCCTAGTGGGTTTTGGTCAACCTACTTTTCTTGTCCATCTGCATAACATCTCACTGCCTGGCAGATGTTTACAGCACAGTCCCAAAGTCCCTTTTCAAAAAGCAGTTATCCAGATAAATGGCAGTTCCTGCTTTGAAGCTAGTTCGAATCATTGGTCAGTGAACCGCATAGTTCTGCTGCTGTAAAACCTCTACTTCTGCTATTTACAATGTTAGAAACATGTGAAAAATGTACAGCTTCATCCCTTCCCCTCTCTTGCCTTGACAGCTGCTGTGTGGTGATCCCAGGCAGTTAACTTACACTGCCATTTTTGGCAGGAGCCAGGCTGGTTGCGTTCAGCAGCCACCAAAACCTCACACATTTTTCCAACCATTTGATCTCAGAAGTTCTCCCAACAACAAGGTAATAATGAAACATGAAATCAACAAACACTCCTTCAGGACAGAAAAATAAAATGGTGGAAAAGTCAGTAAGCGGCATTAAAATGTAAAGTCTGAGAGCACATAAAAACAAACAGGTTCTGGACAGGAAGCATCAGTGGATGTGAGCTCACAGAAATCTGAGCTGCAGTCCAGATGCCTGCAGTTGATGGTGCCCAATTCAAGTGGGGGCACGGGAAGGAGTTCTCAGTCATACCGGTCTGAGCGGTTTTGTGTTTCTCCTTCCTACACCTGTGATGTGCTGTGCCAGCCGAAGGTTTCTGGCATGGCTGAGCTCTTCCACACTGGTGGAAGCTCTTTGGTTCCCCTCCCCTTCACCAGGTCAGGGAGCTGGCTGATCCTGGGTGGCAGTGAGCTGTTTTGTGAAACTTGAGTATCAGTTGTGCCAGCACCAGATCGTCTCCTCCCCCCATTTTCTTCCCCCCCCCGCCTTTTTTTTTTTTTTTTTTTTAAATTTTAAATTAGGGTGTTAATTCCTTCTGCCCTTNTGTTTTGTGAAACTTGAGTATCAGTTGTGCCAGCACCAGAGCGTCTCCTCCCCCCATTTTCTTCCCCACCCCGCCTTTTTTTTTTTTTTTAATGTTAAATGAGGGTGTTAATTCCTTCTGCCATTCTCCATTTTCTGGTCTGAATGGATGTTGAAATAGTTGCACTGCCACAACTTGCAGCAGTGAGCAACCAGTGGCATGAGGCCGGGTATGGGGTGGGCAGTGGAGGGAAGGGAAGAGAGCATGGCAGGAGCTGCTGTAAGCCACTGTTACTGCCAGACACATCACAGAACCACAGCCTAAGTGCTACTGAAAGATTTAAATATTCAGCAGCAGAAATATGTCCATTGTGAATTAAATTGTAAAGAAAATAGTTAATTCAGATTTGGGCATCCGGTATGAGGGTGACTGTAGCTTGCTGCAGAATTGCTCTTAGCAATTGAATATTTTTCTGCTTATTGTTCAGAATTCCAGTGGAAGTTTGATATTTGGTTTCTGGAGCCTGTTTAAAGAGAGTCTTTTGACTATTTAACACCTTAAAATAAAAATTGTGTTGCAGTCTATACAGAGGAAATAAGCACTTCTTAAACTACTGTCATTAAAAAGCAGCTGTTGAGGGTTTTTCTGTGGAGCTTTGCATGTGGTTATGATCATTGCAGAGTCCTTTCATGGGAGTATGGGCTGTGCATCATTAGGGAGTGTACAGAAACGTGGTGTGCATCATTAGGGAGTGTACAGAAACCGAGACAAAATATGGCTGTAGAAATTGCACTGAAACACTGCATCTAAACCAGCCAGGAACAGAAAGGATAAATCTGATCGTGTCCCTTTTCTGAAGACTCTTTAGAGCCCCTGGTTACATAAGAAATGAGTAGCCAGGTTTCCAACCTTGCTGGCTCCTGGTCTCATCAGCACTTGTTCTCTCCTGCCCATCTCCAAAGGCTCTCCATGAACAGCAGATTGCAGAGCAGGTGCTCTGTGACTCTCACTCTCTAGTAAGGCAAAGGAGTGCTTTTGCTTGTGTTTTGCAGTAAGAGTTCATCTGTGATGTAATTTAAGTAGATTCATTGTTCTCCAAGAAGGTTTAACATGCACCTCCCCTTCCCAAATCAAAACCCCACCCTGTGTCTTGATCCATCCAGTTTTCACTCCTGTGAGGTGGTTGGCACCATGCTGTGTGGCAGTGTGAAGCCATGCATTGCCAGAAGGCTGGCAGGTATTTTTAGCAAAGCCTGTTTGGCAAGGAAAGGGACCTGTCCCTCTTTCCCCCTGCGAAAGGAAGCAGGACCACAGGCTGGCCGTGGTGTGGTTGGATGGTGCCTTTTAGAGTCTTATTGGGGTAACTGGTTCCCTTCACCTCGTTTGTAAGGAAATGTTTAATGCATGGGTGCTCCAATTTGCATAGCTGTCTTAGCTTTTGCCTTTCCCTGTCTGTCTCTCCCTATTTTTTCCTCTCTTTGTCTCAAATTAGCGCCACAATTAAAGTGTGAAGCCTTCTGGCAGCTCGCTAGTAATTACTGTACAATGAAAGAGAGGAACATCTGTCAAAGCTAGGACAAGATAACAGCTGTAATTGATTGCCACATCATGGAGCTTGACCACCAGCAGATGGCTGGGGCCAGTTTTGGAAAACCGCTAACAGCAGCGGTCCCAGGGATCCGGGTGACTCTTCTGAGGTGACTGCCTGGGAGCTACACCTGTTCCAAAGCCGCCGTACTAGGCTCCATCCTTTTGGTTCCTTTATTTGGTTTTCCTTATTTATTTTTGACTCCCTGCTCACCTCCAAAGCCCAGCATGGAGCAGCATATGCTGGTGCCAGGCGGGGAAGAGCGAGTGAGGCACTGGAGCTGCAATCCATGGCTCCATGGGAATTGGCAACAGTGGCACTCCCCGGCTCAGGAGGGGCCTCCTGTCCCTGCAACACTTGCAGAAAAGCACAGAAGCAAGTTCAAATTCATTGCAAAATGCAGGGATCCCTTCTGAGGCGAGCTTTTAACAAGGAAATGAAGGGGGAAGCCATTTACTGCAGAGCATGGGGCTCCTGCAGCGGAATTAAAAGCTCTGAGTGCTCGCCCTGTGATAACAGGGCTTGGTCCCCATGTTGCATCCCCTAAAGCTCATAGCTCCTACTCTCATCTCCTGTGTTGGGTCTCGATGGCAAAGCTGACCATAGAAGGTCTGAGTTTGTTACAGCGTCACAATTGGTAAAACTGCAGACTCAGGCTATCCGAGGAGCTGGCATTGTTTCCACTCCAGTGCTGGCTCTCTGACTGCATTTTTACCAGTATGTTTGTGGCACATAATCTATACACCAGAATTGTTGCTGAAGAAGAATGAATGAATAATCTGGAGAGAAGGATCTAACTTTTATTGCACATAATGTCACATGCTTTGTGGTAGCAGTGAGATAAGGCTTGAGGAATTGGGTCTGTCCTTATTCTGTAGTTTTCCTCTTTTGGTCACATACATATATACAGGAAGCACAAGGGATTTTTCTTTTCCAATGTCTTCAAACCCAAAGGAGTGTGTGGCAGTGGGGGTTGGGGGAATCTTCTCTTGTTTTCCATGGGAAAGCAAAATGCCTCAATGTAAATGAATTGCAGAGGCTGGATGTGAATCCCAAACTGCAGAGAGCCTGAATAGCTGCTGCCATTCAGCTCTCCTGGTGTTCAGTCATAGGGTTAATTGTTAAACAATTAGTGCTGCATTTCAAAGGCAATCAGACAAATTGGCTCAGGTATGGTGAGCAGTTTCACCTTGCACACCACCCTCCTCCCATCCTTGCCGTGACTCAGTTGGATGGAGCTTCCTGGGTTATTGTGTAAAACAGCAGCTTGTTTTAAGCAGTGCAATCTGTCATTAATTCAGCTAATAAATCTCAGCATAAGAACAAGAGTCTTGTGAGATTAACATCTACAATCAATTGGGAATTACAACATTGGCTTTCATAGGCAAAGCTGATCGTTAAGTCATGGAAAATTTATTACTTCACGAATCTGCTTATAGAAAGCGTTGACTTGAAGCCTTTATAGATTGTACTTATTATTATCAGATATTTGCAGGTTTTGATGAAAGGTTAAATAACTGTATTTGTGCTCAGGGTTTGAATTGCAAAAAGCAATGGGCAATTTTCTAAGGTAGATGGAAATTTTTGTGGAATGATCCTATTCAGTTATGCAGTTCTTGTGAATCACAATCTTCTAAGCATGACAATACCTATGTTAAATATTATAGGAGGCCAAAATCATCTTGTGAAGTGTTCCAAAAAGTCTTCAAACTGTTTTTTGCTGGTGCAAAGTGAAGCAAGATGTGTTATTTTTTCTTTATCTGCAATGGGAGAATTCTGTTAGAGCTGCAACACCACCATTTGTCGAGACTTTCATGCCCTCTAATAAGAAAAGGAAGTCTGTTGAAGTTTCCTATTAAGAAAACAGCAGATACCTATGTAAAATAAAACAAAGTCCAAGGAACACATAGTAGGGTGAGTCCTGGATCTGTTGTGTTTGCTTAAGGGTTTTCTTCATCCCTAAAATTAAACACCTGCTTAAGTGAGAGCAGGATTCTTCACTCTGAGTATCACCCTGTAGTTTCTGTTCAGAATAACCAGAAGGTAACAGTACAGTGTATGCACAATACTGGATTTTTTATGACATGCAGGAACATGTAACCTTAAATTTAATTGATAGTATTACTGGATATTTCAGTGGTAGCTCACCCTGAATGAGACTGAACAGCTGAATCCTGGAGATAACTAAGAGAGTTTCTGATATTTATTTATTTATTTGTTAGTATTTTTTAATTTGCCTATTTCTTTTATTAGCTGGGTTTTTAACAGTGGCAGCATTTTTTAAAAAAAAGTGCAGATGTGATCCTGGTAACTGGTCACTTAGCCTCTCTTCAGGTATGTAGGAGTCATTTCCTACCTTATGGGTAGGGTGTTTTTTGGGCTGGAGTGTGTGTGAAATGGTGTCTAAAGGGTCCTAACCCAAGTGTTACTGTCACAATTTGATTTGGGAAGACCTCTCTTCTTACATATATATAGATATATGTATGTGTGTGCATATATATATATATATGTGTGTGTGTATATATATTTGTATATGTTTCCTCTTTCTGTGTACCCACCCTATTTTTTAATCCCAGGAGAGCTCCATCTGAAGCTGGCAGCTGGTGAGAGGCAGCAGAGGGGCCATTGGATGCTCAGGGTGTAGGTGTGGGATCTGGAGGCTGAGGCAGGAGAGGAGGTGATGTCAGCATCTGGGGCGTGTGCCAGCTCGGTGCCATTCATGCTGCGCTGGCAGCGGGCTCCAGAGAGTGCAAGAAAGTGAAGAAATGGAGGGGGAGGACAGAGAATGCAGAGAAAACAGCTTTGAAAATAGAGGAGAGGGCAAATGCAGGAAATTAATAGATGAAGGAGAGTGTTTATGGTGTGTGGACTGGGTACAGTACCAGCTGGGACTATGTGAAGCACTAATGCGGCTTCAGAAATGAATTCCCCATCCCTTCATCCCTGTGCCTTGTTGGTGGCACCTCGGGGTTAGTGTCCTTTGCATTTATATGCATTCCAGGGCGGTGGAGAGGCGGCAGGCAGCACACTTGACATGGAGAGCCCCTTTGTGCTCCTGAGCAGCAGATCAGCGAGTGAGCAGAGTTTGAATAAGCAGCCCTTGTGTCTTCATATGTCTCTCTGATCCCTCGAACAAAACCAGCATACGAAAGGCAGTAAGGCAATGTGAAGGCCTCCTAAATGTCACCATAATGTCAGCAGCACTGGGAGCAGAGCAGCCTCCGAAGAGCAGAAAGCTTTGTAATATTTATAGAAACAGAATTTGTTAAAAATACATTTGCCTGTTACAGTTCAACCTTTTGGAGTCCTCACTCCTTTCAGCTCTGGGAGTGGGTGGTGAGTTGAGAGTCTCTGCATGTGTTCCAGCCTGGGTTTAAGCTGTTGCAGTCAGGCTGGGATCCTAGCAAATGCTGGAAATATGAGAGTTTCGTAATATTGTGGACCAGTCATGGTCCTTCTGCCGAATGAGTTCAAAGTCTCTTAAAAGTAAGCCTTTTCTGCCTCTCTCTGTGTAAACATGGAGGGGCTCAGAACCAGTTTTGCATTTGCAAAACAAAGGTAAATGTGGTGCAAAGCAGATAGTGATTTTTTTTCTCCTACCAGATAACTGAGTCACTGGCAAGCATGAGATACCTGGCACCCCATCCCTGGAAACCCGTTTTGTCTTTTGGTAGCTGGACTGGGAGCTGACTGCTGAGAACAAGGCAGACCTGTCTGCTTGTTTTTGCAGAGCCTGCTGCCTTTAACTGCACTACCGTCATGGTTTGTCTTGTCACCATGATCACAGGCATGTAATGCTTTTACAGCATAACAAAGTGGACCTGGAAAACAACCAGGAAATGGAGCAAGAGAATGCTGTGAAATTACTCTGGATAAACCTGTCTCTTGCCCCATGTTGTGCAGAAATGCCAGCAATGGCTCTGCTGTTCCACACGCCCGTCAAACAGCAGTGGGGGCTGGCAGCAGGCAGGCAGTGTCCGTGACCCAAGTGGTCAGTAGTGCTTTCCTCCCACAGCCCCAGCCCTTTGGAGCAACTGGGAGATCTGGTTCATGTGTTGTGGGGAGCAACTTCTGCTGTTAGCATTGTTAGGAGCATCAGGCTGGACCCTCAGTCACCTGAAGTCACAGGCACTTGTGCAACGTAAAAATTATTTTCTTTAGCAAGGCAGAATTGCTGATTCTCATGTAGGCTTTTTTTTTTTTTTCCTTGTTCTTGATTTCTTGCACTGTTCCTATTCCCCCTCCAAGCTTAGGGGAAAAACTCTTCAGCTACTCAGTCAGTACCCCATCCAGAACTGTTAAAAGACAAATTACTGCTTGAAGACTGTTGTGAATCCCTTTCCTTTCCCTCCCCTTTCCCCCATTCCAGCTCTTAGTTGCTTACATTCCTGACGTGTCTGGTGAGCAGGAGTGTGGAAGATGCATTGATTCTTGATTCCCAGCTTGGTGCTCCTGGTCTTGCTGCTCCCATTTATCTGACCTTTGTTACAGTGAGGTGGAAAAAATATCTGTAATCCTACCAAGCTGATGATGTCTGGGTTGAACATTCAGCTGTTGTGTTTTAGAGCACAGTCTAAGGCTACATAGGATATATTCCATTGGGGGAGCAGGAAATCATTCTTTTGTTCTATGTGTTTGATATTGTGCAACATTTCCTGGTACCAGATTTGCTACTGTGCTGCCCGCCTCTCACTGATGTCTGCTGGTGTGTAGCAGTGTGCTGGGAGAGCAGAGCACTCACTGCCCCTTCTTGCTCAAACCATATGTTTTGCAAAAGCGTTTTCTCCCTCCCTCCCACCCTTCTGAGCAGGAAAGGCCCAACAGAACACGTAACAGCTCCTGCTGGTTTCCCTTCCCTGCACACTGAAGTAATTGACAATCACACCACCTTAATACTGTGGACTGAAAACCAGCAGAGCTCAGGTGCAGAACCAAACTCAGTTCATGGGCTGCTGTCACAGCCACCCCGAATCTGGGACGAGGCAGCTGGCCCAAGGTGTGACCACAGGAGCCATCCTGGGCCCAGCTGAAATCTGCTGTTGTTTGTGGGTTTGCACAGACACGTCCTGGCTGCCCTCCCAGCACCTCTGCTCTCGCTGGAACTCCACACAGGTGAGTGCAGCTTCATTTTACTCGCTGGGAAAGGCTGCACAGGGAAAGGATGGAGAAGTGCTGCTTGCTGGATTAATAGTGTTTCTCAGCAGTTAGTGGGTGCTTTGATTACAGTGTGTCTTTTTTAATGACCACTTGACTGCAGGTGGTGAAGGATGGCTTTAAAAGGTCCTTTTAAATTACTTTCAGACTCCACAAAGAAATATAAAATTGTACCTTTTCCCCTTCCAGCAGAGCTCTAGCAGAGCTGTTACTTGCTTCTGGCATATAGAACTACGTGCACCTTTTTGATTTGTCTCTCTTATCAGTCTCTTCTTGTATGGTTTTTTTCCCTGTGGGCAACTAAATTGCTTTGGAGGGAGGAGGAAGATTAGCAAAAGGAGTGTTTATCCATCTTAATTAGTGCTCTGTTGACAGAAATTATTTTGAGTATTTGCTGCACAGTAGTTATGTTCATGTAAATTTTTTTTTATTTTAGCTTGAATTTACACGTTTTTTTCTTGGACTAAGTTATTGATGGGACTTAGTGCAGCTGGCTACTGATTCCCCTTTGCCACCAGACCCTTGGTGACTTTTTTGGCTAGTCATTTGCCCTCCATTACCCTGCAGGGTTGCCACAGGCTGTGTTTACAGTACAGACCATGGTGGTTCAAAGCAGAAGAGCTGGGGTCACCTGTTTTTGGAGCTCCATCAAGAGAGGTTTGGACCTGCAGCCCTGGATCATGACCACAGGCTGACTGTACCCAGGGGTGGCTGCAGGGAGGGCTTGGAGGAGGAAGGTGTCAGGACATGTCTGCAGAACTAAACAAGGACCCACTTTGTGTCACAGCCTCCACTCTGTGTGTCATCAGAAGGTAGAAAAGAAAGGATGGGCAGAAGGACTTGGCTGCTGAGCACAGCACTCCTGGTGTTCACTGGCTGGTTTTGGAATCTTGAACTGCCACTTTCATTAATCTTCTAATACATGTGAGAAGTTTTGTAGCAAAAGCTCAGCTATTCCCTAGCTTGGAGAGGAAGTGGAATATCTAATAGGGCTTGAAGGGATTTGTGGATTTGCCTGGCTCTTGTACCCTGTAAAAAACCAACCCAGCTCTTCTAGCCCATATCCCTCTGGAACAGGCACTCAGAAACTGCTGTGGGATTCTGCAGGGGACTGACAGTACAGTTCTGGAAAAGCAGTATGTGTTGAGGTGTGGGATGCATTGATTTCAGTGGTGAGCATGCTGTTGCTCATAAATATCTCCCCTTCACAAGCTAGAGAGGACATTTAGTGGAAGATTCTCTGTAAAAGCCCTTTTGGTGGCATCCTAGTGGTGTACAACTATACACCAGAAAAAAAAGAAAATTCCTAATGTGATGTGGTGTAGTTTGCAAAGAGGTAATTTTCTCCACACTCTTAGGAGAAAAGGTGTCCATGTAGTGTCAGCCTGGGCCAAAGTTGTCCTGGTCACTAGTGGCTGGTTTAATTTCACAAATGTATTTTTCTCATTCAATAATACATGGCTATGGAGATAGAAGGTTGCCATCACTAGTGTTTGCAGAGTGCCTTGAAGTCCTTAAGTGGAGTATGCTGTAAGGGATGGTCTTTAGGCTTTGTGGTATTGCATTAACAACTTCCAGTGACAATCCCTGCCTGTCCTCTCCCATCTCCCTGCTCTTAGCCGTGGATTTTTAAAGAAACGTGGCAGGACCATTTCAGTTTTGAACAGAACTTTTCAAATCTCGTGTGAAAACCCGCCTGCCTCTGTGGTTTACTGACTCCTTGGGTAATGTCCCTTTAAAGAGCAGCTGCTGCCAAGGTCTGGACGCCGTGGTCACTAAATCATTTAGAGCTGTGCTGTAGCTGAGGGCTTCCAGCTTCGCCTTTTGTTACTGTCACACAGTGGGACCTGGAGGAGCGCCAGGGCTGCAGGCGCCTATTGTGCAGGAGAGCCGCACATCTGCAGGAGAAGAGGAGAACTGGATGTCAGCTGCCTGAGCAAAACTTCTCAAAAGTGGTGTCGTAAGGCCCTGAAAGGGGGCCTGGCAGGGCTTTTTCTCCTCTTCTCGCTGCAGCCGGGCTGTTCTGGCGTGTTCTGAATCCTGATCTGTCTCTGTGTTTTTAAGCCCTACCTTTCATTTTGGTGGAGGGGAGGTGGTGGTGAGAGAGGAGCGTGGCCAGAATCTTTATAACTGTAATAGACTGCCACAAAAGGTCTATTCACTTCTTGATGAACCACGGATTTACGTGCATTAGTCCCCGCTCTGTACAGAGAGGGGACGACTGCCTGATGAAAGGAGAAAATTCCTCTATTCTCTGCCCCCTTCTGTCACCCCCCACACCAAGTCAGTCAGTGGTGTTTGACAGGGCTGCTCAGTAATCAGGGATCTGCAAACTCTCTGCTTGGGGGAAGTGTTTCTGCACTTTGCTTTCTTGAACATTCACACAGAACAGCAGGAGCTCCTTTATTTATTTTAGCTTTCTATTAATTTTAATTTTCAGTCCAAATGTTTGCAAACATAAATTAAGTAGGGATGGGTTTACATCACAGCCAAGATAGTTGTTAAATGAAATTTGTGTATATTGTATATATATAGTACAGAAACAGCATGCTTGTCTCATTAGTGCAGTCAGAAGTAATTGCTCTGAGTCTGAACATTTATGGTGTAGCAAAGCCCACAAGATTTAAAAAAGGTCCATGCTGCTGGATGCTGTATGAACTTGTGCAGCAGAGTGGAGTAAGTAAAAGCAAATGATTTTTAAGACCTCCTTCACAATTCCAAACAAGGCTGGATTTTTTTCCTTGAGTCGAGGGAATACCTTTTTCTTATCATGTATTTCTCTACCCATCCCACCTTCTTGTAAGTCCTCCAGGTAATCCACTGAGTCAGTCTTGTCCATGTTGTGAGGGACTGAAGCCATGCTCTGCCTTTCAGGGAGAGGATGGAGTTCCCACTGACCACAGTGTGTCCAAAGCTGTCTCAGGGCAGCGTGGTTATGGTGAGGACTGAATGTGGGGCTTGGCCCGCTGCAGAGTTGTGTGGGGATCTCTGTGCCTTGAGATCCTGATCAACATTAGAAATAGCTGAAGTAACTGATGAAAAACATCTTGAACAGTGGGGAGGCCAAATTGGCTGTATCACAGGGTTCTGAGAGTGTCTGTTGACTGGCAAGGATTATTCAGAACAGCAAGGTATGCGTATGGCATGTGGTGTAATGCAGAGGAAAACACCAGCTCCTGTGGCATCCAGCCCCTTCCTGTCTGCTGGTGCTGAAGAGCTCTGGCCCTTGGCATGTGCTGCAGTCCCTTTGTGCCTGCACAAGTCTGGCAGGGGACGATAGGAAGGAGAAGTGAGGCTTTCCTTTAAAAACAAAGCAGAGGACAGGAAGGAACAGCTGCTCTGTAAGCAGCTGTCTACTGATGCAAGTGTATTTTCCATTAAGACACAACTGGGAACGATGTACCCACACTAAGGGAAGATCTGATGCTGCAGTTTATATACATGTTTTGGGGCTGGAAAAGTGTCCTTATCCTGTCTCTGTAGCACTGTACTTTGGGAGCTCCTTCATTCAGGCTCCTGCATGCTGCCAAAATATGAATGTATTTCCAGGGACATGGGGCAGATTCACATTGTTAATTCCTCCTGAAAACACATCCTCTGGACCATCTCCTTGGGCAGGCGTAGAAAGAACCACATTTGGTTTCTTCTTGTAACGTTGAAGCATGACCCTGTGCTACAGTTCATGAAGTCAAAGCTGTGAATCCCCATTCCCTGGGGTTTTCTATTAACTGTCTTTGGCTCTGGGATAATATGCCAGGAAAACTCTCAGGATTTATGAAACCACAGCCTGGCTGGATTATGCTAGCAATATATTTGGAAATGCAATTGGTCTCTTGAAACCAAAAATAACAGTGCGCTATTTTTCATAGGGCTCTCATACTGCTGATACAGCTACTGATTAGAGAAGATTTGGAAAGAGTTATAGCAAATCATAAAAATAAATCTGAACTGGGGTCATAATTCAAGAGGAACCTTTGGTAAGTCTAGGCACGTCATGTTTTCCTGATTAGAGGTCACTCAGCCTGCATACTTTCTATAGTCAGTTAATTCTGCACAGCCTGTGTGTCAGTGTCCTGTATCCAGTAAAACCGAGCTGAAGCTTTCTTTTTCAAGGTATTAAATTTTGTAGCACTCTGCCAGTCTACTTTTATAGTTACTGACAGCTGTAGTTGAATTTTGAAAGGTGGATTAGTCCTCCTCACTTCACCCTGTGCCCCAGCACAGCTCACCTGCAGTCCAGATGGACGTGGCTGTGCTGGGGGCTGGCAGAGGCAGTGCAGGGCACTGGGGAATCCACCCAGCACAGCAGGCTCAGGGCTTGGGATGGAGCTACTGTGATGGCATTTTGGTTGCAGACACGCTCTCATGGTGCCTAAAACACCAGTCAGAAATCTGCTGGGGGAGTGAGAAGGTTGGTACACAAAATGGGGTTAGGAGAGTCTACAGAGGGGTTTGGTTTCTGAAAGAAAGGACAAGTTTTGATCTTGAGGATCATCCTGCTACCAGCAATGGGTCTGAATAGGCAGGAGTTTGAAGCAGGAGCCCCCATGAGTTAGTGCTGTGTTTCTCTTTGGAATTGTGGGATGTGCATGTGGGTGGTTAATGGTGTGAAGGTCTGTAGCTGATACTGGCAGCTAGGGTCTTTAGATTATGCAAATGGCCAATGCATTATTAGTGAAGCACTGTTCAATTTTTAATGTAGTACATGGAAGCATGGTGATATTACTGCCATTATTTAATTAGAAACTTGTCTGGGCAACAATTGCAATCCTACTTTGAATTTTTGCATGTTAATAACTGCTTTGTACGAAGTTGGGAGTGCCCGGTTTTAATAACATCACATGTGTAAATACTGGTGTCTTCAGATTGCTGAGACCTTTCAGCAGTACTGAGGGGAGGGAAACAGTCTGTATACAAATGTTTAAACTTCATTCTGACCTTGTAAATCCTGTTTCCTCCCCAAGTGCAAATCTGGTGCAATGCAAACAGCACTGCTTCAAAAATAACCCTAATTAGCAATTAGCTGCAATAAATCAAGCTTGGATGGGTGTGCTCAGTGCTGTTGAATTTGATACTATATTATGGCACAAGTTGTGTAATAGACATTTAACTGTTTTAGCTTGTAACACTGCTTTTCTCACATTAAGTAGAATATCTAAATGTTATGTGAATTTCACCAGCAATGTAGTGGATCATATGTGCACTTCTGGTATAGTGCAGATTTGCTTTCTGCTTAAGGATAACAGATAATCTCAAATAACTACATGCTGCTGAGGTATTGATGTCTTTATTCAATATTAATAAATACTAAGATTCAGCCATTCTGGTTTCCTTCTGAACTGTGTCAGGTTTAAATATAATGATTTCTGATAGCAGCCAGAAAAAGTTAGAGACATGAGAGGGATCTGGGGGCTAATTGGGCTTGTAAAAAGGCAAATGGTATTTTGATGATACTTTCACCAGAGTGATGAGAAGTGCATTTTTATGGCCTGGGATACATGAATTTTCTAAGATCCTTTAGAAGTAACTGGAAACTATTCAGCATTTTCTAACATGTCCCATGCTGTTTGTGGTTATGGGAGAAGCAATTCTTCTCTGAAAACAAGAATCAGTGCTGGGGGTTTCAGGTGTGGGAAGATGGCAGTGGTCAGCAGAGCAAGCACTGAAAAACCTCTTTAGGAAAAGATTTTAAAAAATGCTTTTAAACTCAACATTTCTATAAAAGGCTTTTATTTTTCCATAGCAGGGAGGGTTTAATGCACCTTGTGCAGCTGTGGGGCTCTGGCAGGGACCCCAGTGGAGTGTGGGGAGGGTGAGGAAGCCCAGAAGTGCTGCTGACCCCAGAGCCCTTGGGCAGGGATCACCCTACAGCTGCTGTGACTCAGGGATACTGCACCAGCACATTTCCATTCCTCTGGTAGTGACTGACGGGTGGAGCTCTCTGCTTTCAGTGCTTTCCTTTTGGTTTTGTTTTCTACTGGCTGGTTTGGACATTTATTGCACGAGTGAGTTCCTGCTTACTCACTTATTTGTCTTTGAAACTTTGTATTGCTGTTAGATCAACATTTTGCTAATACAGATTTGGATTTTGGGGGACTTTGCTGTAGGTTTTTTCAAATTGAAAAGTCAATATAATCTCTAAATAGTAAATACCAATGAATGTATTTTTCAAAGCAGTTATATAAATAAGACTTTATATTTTGTGTACATCTGTTTTACACAGTATTTGTTTTGCTTGGTCCTTCTTTAAGCTAGATAATTATTGCTGTTAGGCCTCTGGGTCAGGTGCTGAGATTAGGAGCCTTTTCCATCGATTCCCAATCCCACAGCTCAGTTCAAAGATTACATTGACTGGATTTGTCTTTATTTAAATTTGCCACAATGTGAGCAGTGTGGCTTGGTGTTACATTCAGGGCCTCTAAAGTGGCTGTAGTTCATATTCTGACTTGGTCAGACAGTTTGCTTTCTTTCCGTTAAAAAAGTCAATATTATATTATTGTACAGGAAAAAAATTATATTAGTGTCTCTCACACCTGAGTTTCTTTGAAAGAAAATGTAGTTATTGGTACTAATTTAGATGGTGGATCCCTAATTTATCACCAGCTATGTTCTCAGTGTACTTTACTTAATTCATTTCTTGATTTTTATCTGTGCCTTACAGAATTATAATGCTGGTCTTAGAAGTCACCCCCCTTCAGTTTCTGGAAGGATGGTGCCTTGCTGAAGTTGTCTCAAGGCAGGAATGGTACTGTTGTGTTGAAGGGGCAGAGAAAAGCAGGTGCCTGAGGTCTGTTTTTGTTTCAAGTTATAAGAACTCTTGGTGACTTTGTTCTACTGGGTGAGGAAAAATACTGCCCTATGTATGATCAAGCAGCAAAAGTGACATTTTCTTCTTGTGACTGAATGAGCTTTGGGAGAGTAGGAAAAAATAGAGGTGCATTTGCAAGAATATCTAATAAAAAAATTCTAATTCTGCGTGTACAGGAGTGAAGGCTCTGTTTTGGGATGAAATTAGAAATCAGAATAACTGAGGGGTGATGATTTAAATCCTGTGGGTATGGCTTTTAATCTGAAATAAGTGCTTCCTCTTGGTCTGTTTCTGAATCTTCTGTTCTTGTCATCCCTATTGTTTCTGCTGAGCTTCCCTGGATGTCCTCACTGTGCTGAGGGCTGTTGTGACCTTGGGGACAGGCAGCTGCTTTGGGAGAAGCTGGTGCAGGAGGCGTCTGTGGTCCTGACCCCCCAGCCCTGCCCGCTCTGCAGGGCTTCAGAGTTGTGCCTTTGTGGGTTCTTACCCTCTCCTGGACTCTTCCATATGTTATAGGATAGGTTGAACTGAATTCCTAAATTTTATTCTCTGCAATAAGTGAGTTTTAGGATTTACACCAAAGGAAGAGGAGAGTTTTTTCCTTACATGTTTTCAGTGTGCTGTTTGCATGCTTTGAATTTCTATGCAAAGACCTTCTCCGTGTGTTTCGAAGACAGGTAGTTTAATTTTGAACAGTGCTTTAAAGGATGCTGGCTCTTATTCAACTAACAAGTGAAATCCTTTAACAACTCAAATCTTAACCTGAAATTTGTGTTGTCTTCTCCATAATCTTACTCCACTCATAACTGACTGTGTGTCATGTAGTAGCAAAGATGCTGATAGTGTTGTCAGCACCAGCTGTCCCTCTTTGCTGCCGTTTCTTGTACTGAATTATTTACTACTGGGATTTATGCTGTGTATATAGTGTAAAAGTTTTATCACAGCAATTGTGCATGTAAACAAGTACTGGGTACAGAGATGGTCTCCAAAGTGTTAGAGGAAAGCTGAAGGGAAGGACTTCAGCTTAATTGGTTTTATCTGTGGCTCCAGATTTATTAATTCTTCTCTTTATCTGTAGCTTTACAAATAGTCATTCTCCATAATTTGACACATTATATGGCTCAGTAATTATGTTCTAATTATGGAATCCCTTAACTGCAAGGTATAGCTCCACAAAAGGTTTGGGTCTTTTATTAACTGTAGGCACATTTCCATGGGATCTCTTTTCAAAGAAATGTGAGGGTTCCCAATACTGAAAAACTTGAGATTCATGCTGTGATTCTTATTTTCAGGCAGTGAGACAGGAGTGAGTAATGAAGAAAAGAATGAAAAGATTGAAGGGCAGCTGTTAGCCAGAAGTCTTAGGTTAGTCCTTCAGTGCAGCCAGCAAGAATCACAGCACTTAAACTTTAGCTGAACTGAAAGGGAGGAGGGTGTCTGACTCATAAACTTACAGCATGATACATTGAAATGTAAGCAGATGATTTAAGTAGTTCATTGTACCTGTGACTAGTGCCTTTTTTGATGACTTCTCTGGATATCTCTAATTCAAGAAAGCACTAAAGTTCATCCATAAGTGGCTATTACAATAGTTCAGGACTTCTCCAAATTGAAAGTCAGCAGATGACATTTTTAAATGAAAAAAAATCCAATTTATTAAAGGCTTAAATGTAGTGAGCCAGGAGTGTCCCTGAAGGGTGGTCACCACTCCTGCTGGGTGGAGTATCTGCAGTGCTTTTGTTGTGGGTTTGGAGCCCATTGTTCACTGATGCTCTCCTGGGCAAAGGCCTCACATTGTCTTACTAAATGTGCTCAGTTAGGGCTGCCTCCCTTAGATTTGTACAGATTATTTCCTGTAATCTGTCGATTTAATGTCCATCTAGGTGACAATCTCTTTGTCCTTCCCCTGGGCAGTTGTCTGGCCAGACTGAGAGTGCTTGGAGACAACAGCACTGTGCAGTAAGGCCAGAGGTGCCTGCTGGGTTAGGTCATTTCTAAGGAGTTTGAAAATATTAGCAAATGTACAAACCAGCAGTGTTATGTCCTTTGCCAAAGCAAGCATTTGTTAGTTGCCAGCTATTCCCTGCTGTATTACAAATCTTCAGGGATGACATGCCTGCCCTCCTCAGAAAGGGCTGCATTATCTGAAATTATAAAAAATAATATATTGCAGAGCTTAATACTCTTCTAAAGCATATTTCCTGAAGATGTGTCCTGATTTTATTGTAATGTAACATCTTGGATCTCTCGACCTGGAATTGTTATGAGATGCTGGACACGTTCCCAACCATGTAATTTGATGCTGTTTTGTTTGACAAACAGGAATAGGTAGCTTGCAGTTGCCACGGTGTGAGTGGTAAGTGATAAATCACAGGTGTGGTGCTTAGCTGGGGACTGCTGCATTGTTTCCAGTAATTTTCAGAATATGTGGAGGTGGTGGTGCAAGGCAGACTTTCAAATCTGGTTTTTGGGGCTATGAGACTTGGTTGGGGGCAGGAGGGAAAGAGCAGAGGAAAACCCTTGATGTCATTCCTTCCTGCATGTCTGCAAAGGTTGGAAAACCAGCTACATCTTTTCACCTTTATGGGAGTTACTTTTTTGTTACAAAATATATAAATACCACTTTTAGTTTAGCTGTTTATATAAATTTCAAACAATTGCACTGACTTGCACTTGTTGGTTTTCTTGTGCTTGAGCCTAAGAATTGCACTGCCTTCGGTTTTGGAGTGTAGTCAGGGAGGTTTGTTTTCTTGCACTTGATCCATACTAAATGGGCATCAAAAACAGCTTCAGAAGGTGCTTAAGACAAGGTGAAGGCAGGTACATACACAGCCTTGTGTGTGCCTGCACAAACTCAGGATATTTCCCAAGTCTGTTTCTCAAGGTAATCTTTTCAAAAGAATGGTGAGAGGATTTATTTATCCAGTAGTCTTCAGCCAGAGGCACTCAGAGATTGCTGTCCCATCCTCCTTACATCAAGGGTCCATAAAGAATAGGAGATCATAGGTAATAAATGTCCTTCCATACTGGAGGAGTTCAGTTCAGAGGTGGACTGTCCTTCAGTTACCAAAATTGATGCAGAGACCTCTTTATCCAGTCAGGGTTTGATGGTAGATATTACTTCTGTTTAAAATTCTGAGAAGGGGGTGTCCTGAGGAAGAGTCTGTTATTGCCTTCCTCGTTAACAGAAATTGTGTTTCACTACCAGTGGGCAGAATTTGGCTCTTTGGAGACATCCTATTAAATGCTTTAGGGAATAGGTCATACATGATGTGTTCGTTTCCTTAGTATAATTCCCTATCACCAATGCCATTAAATGCACCATTACCAGCCATCTTATGTAAATGATTTTTCCAGTCTTTTCTCTTAGCTCAAAATACCCTTTTGGAGGGCTCTTGATTAGTTGAACTCAATTTGCTCAAAGGTTAGCATGTTAAATTGGTATTTGGTTTTCATTAACCTGTGGAGTAATATCTTGTCATTAGGAAAGGCCTTTTGCAGGGTTTCCATCATCATTCATTTCTTGTAGCCAAGTGCTTTGCCTTTTCTATCCAATTCACTCTGTAAAGGATGCTGCTGTAAAAAAGCAGCTTGTCCTTTGATTCACATAAGAAAAAACTCTGTGCAGGATGTTGGCCCAGAAGTGTTCTGTGTAGTGGGCTCAGTTAGCAAGAGTAGCTGTTTGATTCTGGAATTTTTTTTTTAATTAGTCTTCTGTTAGGTTTTACTGAGGTGTTATTGTTACAATTTCTTAAGAGTATTTATTGTTTTGCTGACTGAGGCACAGTTGAGTGATCAAAAATTAACAGTGTAAAGAAACTCTGGGGAAGCAGGTGACTTTCAGCAGTGGCAGACTTTCAAGAGACACAGATTAGAAAATCCAAAAAATGCTGCTAAGGAAGGTTTGGGTTGTTTTTTGTTTCCTAAATAATGATAGCTTGCCTGTGTATCTGCAGGAAGGAATGTGAAGGCAGGGGTCTAAACATATGGTTGCAGTAGATTTCTGAATAATGCTTGGGCTATCTATTACCCTGTAATTGCTACCTATCAAGGCTGTGCTGCATTAATATGACTGATCATCGAGGTGGTTCAGGCATCTCCTGCTCCTCTTCTGCCCAATGCCTCATTCTGAACTACAATCATGTTCCTTCCTCCTGATGCATCTCTCTCGCTCGTACCAAATTGATAAAAGCAGCATATTTGAACATAAATAAAATTAATGGAGCAATAAAACAAAAGAAATTGTATTCTACTAAATCCTCTCTGTTTGCTTTGCTTAAAAAAACAATACTTTATTCCAGGGATAAAGGGAAGCAGCACATGACAAGCTCTGAATCAAGGGAGTTTCTTTTGTGCTTTCCATCTCAAAAGAGGGGAGCATCCATACAAATGGTTGCTGTAAAAAAGCAAACCCAGCAATTAATCTTTGGTGCCTAAGACCAACAGTAGAATATGGAGTGAGATTTTCTTCCAATGCTGAACAAAAGTCAAAATTGGAGAGGAAAGATGGCAAGTTCCTGTCCTCACGGAAAATGGGAATGATTTTTGTTTTGTAGGCTAAAGTTTCATCCTGCTCATGATTTATTGCCTTTACCAATTCACCAGTTCTGGCTACAGAAACTGTTTGAGTTTTGTGCCACAAAAAAAATTATTTAAAAATATTACTGCTTGTAGAAAGATGTGTAACTTTGGGCAACTCCCCCCTTATTTATTAATTTTGTTAGTAATTTCACAATTGCAATGTGTGCTTCTAGAGCTGCAGCAGAAATCATAGTGTAGCTGAAATGCTGCAGGTTGGTGACATCTCTTAGAGCAAACTGGTGACCAAAGTGAATTCAAATGGCACCTCTAAGATGACGCTGAGGTAACTCTATTCTTCTGCTCTGCCTGCAAGGACATGGATGTACTAAGGTAGAAGGAGGGAATGTAGATTTTTCAGAGATTCTTCCACAGAAGAAACAGCATCTGTTCTCCAAGGGAAGGCTCAGATGGGTCATCTCCATCCTCACTCACCTTTGAGGAGGCTGCAGGCTGGTCCTGGCAGTGCTCAGTGGGAGGAATTGCAAGCTGTGCAGTTCAGATTTTTACCTGGTTAAGCAGGAATATGAATGTTTTAGGAGTTTGAATTTTCTGTGCAAAGCTTTGCTGCATTAAAAATTACAGGAACAGTAAAAACCAGCTAAAAAACAAAAGTTACTCTCACTTTACAAAAAAATCGAAGAACAGAAATAGCCCAATTTATTATGTTTCATTGAACAGAGATGTAGAAATTTCCTTAATGATTTATTTAATTTACATTTTTGTTGTGTATTGGTTTTTTGTTGATTTTTTTTAAGTTAAATTACACACATTTGTTATTGCACATGAATAATAGCAAAGGAAAGTAGAATATGATTTTAAAGTGTGAGTTTCCTGGGGAGTGTTGCTTTAGCAAGAGAATCACCTCTTGTTTTTGAGGTGTCACAGTATTAGAATCACATGGGTTATGAGTGATGTGTATTAGAACTTTGTTTATAAACAAAATTAGGTTGGTTTTAAGTGGGAAAAAAATATTGGTGACGCTCGTGACCTAATGTAGGCAAAGGTTTAAGGCATCTGTTTCAGCTTTTACTTTCTAATCTCGCTTGTAATTGCTTGTTCTGCATTTGCCCTTTCACTCCTAGGAGAGGTTTCACTTTTCCCCTGCCAACAGCAGCAGAAGCTGCAGAGTTTGCCCTGTGTGTGGCAGAGGGCAGATCCAGCCTTTCTCCTGAGCCTGGGGAAGCAGTTGGTTCCTAGCTCAGCTGCAGGAGCACCAGAGATGAAGAGGATGCTCCCCAGCACCCCCAAACCTGTGCTGATGGAGAGCTTGGAACCCTGACTTGTTCCCCTCTGCAAGGAGCCCAGAGTGGAGCTCTGAGTTTCCTCAGCTGTAATAATCAGTTTGAAGCATGGTGTCATAAAGTAATTGTGCTTGGCTTAGAGGAATTGCCTGGGATTGTTTCAGGCCAAACTGTCAAGAGGGAAGAGTGGAGCAGCAGCTTATTGAATCTAAAGCCTGAGCTCACCTTTGATACGTCTGCATTCCAGTTTAAAGAGCCCTTACAATCGCTTTATTCCCTGCCTCTCAGCAGCGCTGTGTGGGCAGATACATTCTTTCAGGGCTGTAAATACATGCTTTTTTGTGAATAAGGCTTTCCTGGGTTGTGTGGCTCTGTCCTGTGTGGGGCTGGCTGTTCCAGGAACCCAAATAGCAGACACTACATGGGAGTCTTCAGGGAGGGGCTGGGGGAAATGGCAACTGGAAAATCATTTGCAGAGCAGACACTCTGTGTCAGTTTTTCCTGTTGCCACGCTCCAAATTTTCTGGGTCTTTGGGTGTGTTATGTGTTTTTTTTTTTTTTTTGTTTTTTTTTTTTTTTTTTTTTTTTTTTTTTTTTTTTT